>JANHGN010009632.1:37351-63125 GCA_024605025.1 Megaceryle maxima
ATCAGTCCCCTCATGATATGCTATACCAGAGATACCAAGAACTGCTGGAAGTTGTATGCTGTTTCTAGACACAAACCCAGGCTTGTTATCCTTTCAGAAAAAAAAAAAAAAATAAAAAAAATAAAATAAAATAAAATAAAATAAAATTTAGCTTTAAAGTGTAAAAGGCATCTATTAAGTTTCTGTCTATCCTAATATATTTCTTACAAATATGGCAAAACACCAACTTGCTGTTCGCATGTGGTTAAAATGCTGAAACAGCACAAATGGGTCACAGGTTTAAAACTCAAAGCCACAAAGGAAAAATAGGATTGTGAAGTTCTAGGAAGCCTTTCCTTTAGGAAAACTAAGAAATAACACTTTAAATTCTGCTGTAGACAATGGGGGATGAGTTTTCAAAATCACAGCTTCCTGTTTAAGAAGTGCTAACAATGTTTTCCCCAACACTGGGCAGTTTTAAGATTCAGCTGGACAGGTTGCTGCTCCATCTTTTCTAGACTTTGCTTTTGACAAGAAAGGCTGGATCAGATGATCCTTGAGGTCCCTTTCAATGTGATATTCTATGATTCTATAAACATCCAATTTCTGCTTCTTCATGTAAAAATCTTATGGTGGCTTAACTGATTGCACATTACTTTTACATAATACTTTGCCTTTCTTTAGCATATAACCTGCTTCACAAGGAAGGGGAATGAGACACAAGCAACTATGTGTCATAGTGCATCCTAAATTCTGAGAACATGATTTTGCAACCTAAATAATATTTTTTTTTTCCACTCTTACATACTCCACAACACAACCACGTCTTGCTCCCAGCTCCCTATCTGACCCTTGCTGCACCTTGACAGAAGGGTATTGATGGCTCTAAGACTGGGATTGCTGCTTCTGGCAGTATTCATGCTGAGTTACAAAGGTCATTAATGAAGAATTATGTTCAGCCTCTTATTTGCCAATCAAGCAAGAATATTTTTTATTTAAACAATGAAAGTATTTTACTGTATTTTATTTTGTTCACTTTAGATTCCCACAAATTCAACAAAAATTTGGAGATTTTCAAGAAATACAGCCCCCAAAACAAGCAAAAAGAAGTGTTATCAATAGCAAATGTTTAACAACAAATGTAAGAAAATTAGTAAACGGCTTCAGACAGAGAGAAAACAATATTAATATTTTAGACATGTAAGCATCAATTTTCAAGATGAGGACTATCACCTGCCAGGTGCAAATGTGAAATAATCCCCTATTTACTAAGAATCCTAGCTATTCGTTGCAGCATATTTCATGCAACATAATATATTTTCTAATATTTTGTAAATTAAATGTATGAATAGGTATTCCAAGTTTTCATGTTTCAGGTGTGAAATTAGTTCTGTACTCATGTTTTCAGTTGCTGTGGATTTAGAGCATCCAGAAAAAAACTGCTCCAGTTATATTAAAGTAGTCCATCTAGAATAAGAATAAAATCAGAATAGATTTGTTACAGAATCTTGCATGTAAAATTAACCAGTGATTTTTTTTTAATACTGTTTTGGGGATTCAGTGAATTTTAAAGAATCCCTTGTTTTAGGCACTGAACACAGTAGTGTGACTCATTCCTCATAGCCTTTGATCTTCCTTCACACTGCAGTTATCACAAATTCTCTATACTAACAAGATCATTTTGTTTACAAAACCATAATCTTGCAAAACGTTTGCATCACTAATGTAATTAAGTACTTGTGCACATGCTAATGTGTTCTACCTAATTTTATGTTAGCAAATTTTCAGTTATGTGTAAGGAATAGAATTATAATTTTTCCCTTTTAGTAAATGCTTCAGGGCTTAATGACAAAAATTAACTGGATAGCGTTACTATATTACAAGAGACAAAGAAATCTAGGCTGCAGGAAATTATCCTGCCACAACAAACAAAAAATCTTTCCATGTGAATTTTACATGACTTATGCTAAGTATGCACTGAGCTTTTAAGAAATTAAATTGCTTTGGTATGTTGAGCCATAATTTCCTGCTCTAAACTCAAAGTGAATAACTGCTAATCAAATACTCCTAATCCAAAACTCACTGTTATCAGTGTGAGACATTGTATTTGTTTCACAGTCTATTAAACTGTAACAGGTACTCCAGAAACATAGGCTAAAATGCAACTCTCTTCTGAGACTAGGTGCTGCCTGTTAAAGCACCTAGTTACTTTTAGGCATCTGTGCTACACCCTAGGGTGGAAAACCTACTCATTGTTATGCTAAAATCTCATGATTCCTAAATAGATCTTCCATTAATTACTACCTAAGAAAACAAGCCAGAGAAATGAAAAATTATCACTGTTGAAGTGCTCAATCTCTTGTAGAACTAGATCCTCAATATGGCTATATAATACACTGCTAATGAGGCTTCATTAGAAAGCACTCTCTCAGTCTAAATAATTTTTCTATTCACATTTATTACACAATACAATACAGGGTTGTTTGGTTTTATGAGTAAGCCCTTTCCATGTTTTTATCTACATAAAGTCCTAAATCTTCTTATTTATTTCTCTACATTAGCTTACATACAATACTTAAAATTGTTGGCATTTACCACACAGCATCATGAAGAAGAAATCTGTTCCTAGGCCATATCGTCTTTGGTTTAGAATCAAGATTTTCTGGGGTAGGGACATAAGTAGTTTAAATAAAACATGATAAATGTTGGCAAAGTGGCAGAAAGAAGTCTCAGTTCTTCCAGTATGATCAAACTGTAATCCATGCAAGAAGATAAGAAACAGGATTTAAGGACAATAAACACAACTTTAGGCCACCTTTAGCATTTCCTATTAAATGACCTAATCAGAAATATGTTGCACCTAGATCCCTCCCCAGCTTAGCCCAACTGTGCTGGAGACAGAACAACTGGGTTTCTATGTGCTTTTATCTCCTCAAGATGCTCAGAGTATTTGAGTGGCCAGAAGGTAACTCAGAAATCCTACCTGTTTCTGAAGATGAAAAGGTTATCTAACAGATAAACTTTGAGATTAAATATTACAAAAACAATATTCATAACAAATTTTCAAGATTTTAAACATCCTGCTGTGGTGGTTTGGAGCCAAGCCACGCAGCCACTCACTCTAAGCCCCCACTACCAACCCCTGAACGGGAAGAAGAGGCAGAAAAAAAGCAAAAAACACAGGGGAAACCACAAACAACAGCAACAAATAACAGTAATGAACCCATGTACCCCAAGAAAGGCAACCCGAGAAAAAGGAGCTGTGCACACCCCATGGCCACAGCCCATTTCACACGCTTTGCTTGGCCCATGTCACCCCCACCCTTATATACTGGGCATGACATCAGTGTGGTATCGAATAACACATTGACTGGTTCGGTTGTTTAACTTCATTATAACACACACACACACACCCCCCTTCCCGAATTCTGGTGAAAAGGAACCCTCTCTGGTGCTAACCCAGGATACATGCACATAATTAGTTGCTAGTAGTGAAGACTGAACAGTTTTTTCTCCCAGAGTGTTTTCCTGCTCTTGGTGCATTTAAATGTCATTCGTGAGCTAGGATAGTCTCTTCATTACTGAATATTCACTCTCTTGAGTTGTCTTTCTTTTCTTGTTTAAAATAGTACCTAATTCAGATGGTAAAGTACTATCGTGGTAGCTGAAGGATCAGCTAAACTCCAGAAATTAATATTAACAGTGGACATGACTGAATTGTGTTCAGTTTATTACTAATTATTTTTTATTTCCTGAGACTGCTCAAGCAATAGATCACAACATCACTGCTCGCAGAAGCATGGATCTTGTCAGAAAAAGGGACTACTCAAATGCTTAATAAAAGACTAACAACAGAAGGGGTGGCAAATTCTGCTGCACACTGGAGTGTCTTTACTTTCAAACACTTGGCTTCATAACCTTAACATTGTGGTCTTAATATATTTTTTTTTCTCTTTTTTTTTTTTAACTGCTTTTCTTTTTTCTTTTTCTTTCTTTCTTATTTTTTTCTTTTTTTTCTGTAGAGGTTTGTAATGAAGATGCTTACTAAATTTTTAGAGCTCATCATATCCACTAAGAGTGTACTTATGTATACTTCAGGCCATGGTGTAGCTACATTTATCATGCTCTAAATGTAGAAGACAAGTACAAAAGATTCAGCAAAGGCAAAGCATTATAAAATTGAAAATTTTATGCAGTCCATATGAAACAAAAAACAAAACAAAACTAATATAACTTAATAAAACTGTTTTTTAATAAAGTAGGTATCTATGCTTATGAGCTTCATATTAATACATAAAATAGATTTTATCATAAAATCATTTAATACTGAAGTATAAAAATAGCCGTTAAATAAGAAGTCAAAAGTACACTACTATACCACCAGCGTGTTTTACTGTTGTAAAATACATGGGTCCAATTTCCCATATAGTGAAGTTAATAAAGACTTCATTTGTGTTTATACAGTGAAGTTCGGCATTTCTGTAGTGTCTCTGATGCATGTAGTTAACAATCAGTGCCAGATTAAGAAAAGCTTCCAAACCCTTTTTTTTTCCATTGATTCCTGGAAGCCAAGTCTTGCTGTTTTCTTTCACTGCTTTGCACTATTCACCATACTGGCAATATTCCTGCTTGTATCTTTTACAAAAGCCATACCAGAAAAAAAACAAAAAAAACCAAACCAAAACAAACAAACAAAAAAAACCAAACAAACAAACAAACAAAAAAAAACCAAAACCAAAACCAAAACCAAAACCAAAAACAAAACAAAACAAAACAAAAAAAACATCTAATGGAAACTTATATTTCCATTATGAGACTCCAGTGTCCAAGTTCATATTTGTTCTCTTACATCCTGCCAGTCTCCTTTATGACATTCCCCATCACCAGGAACTTTGGCAACCTGGACAAATGTGATCTGCCCTTTCTGGTTTTCTGCCACAGCCCTTGGAAAAGCTTTCATCTTCCTGCATAAAGGAAAGGGCATCTAACTACAACATACAGAATGAACCAACTGGTTCATACTGGATCTTGGGCAAGGAGAAAGCAACATACAAGAAGTGTAAGGCTGTGTATCAAAGCACTCAGAAACATCCCAGGAAACTTATGTATGCTGAGTGTGGCTGATGTCAGCTGACTCCTACACTGGTGCAGTATGCTGTGCTTGAATCATTACACAAGAGCACGATGAGTGGAAAAAAACCACAAATACCACACATTAATGTAGATTTCTTGCATATTTTTTAGAGCAGAATCCTTTTAAAGACAATCAGATCACTTGCTTTACACCTCTGCTGTTAGGTGTGTCTTTCATTACTCGCTGGAGCTTGCAGTCCCCTTGTCAATCCCTTCAGGATTGTCTTCTCCTTTTAGAGAAATTAATAAAAAAAAAAAGTAATACAAGTTGTAAAAATCCTGGTTATTCAGACATGCATGCAGAAGCTGATTTATTTTTAATAGAACTGCAGTACTTCAGCTTTAAATCACATTAATGTAAAAGCATGTTTCGTAGCCCATTAAAGCTTAAATTGTGCAGATTAATATACTTGCTCTACTACTGTTCTATTTTGGAAAGCAACCAAATTGAAAATTCAGTTCAGTTTGAAACAAACATATTTTTATTATTATCTTTAATATAGCAGGTCTTGTTACTAACAGTATATATTGCCAGTGTAATTTGAGGCAATTGAAACAAATGAGGGTATAGTTACTCCAGATAAAAATATAAGACCATTTCATTTCCTCTATGAATTGTCAAAGTTTATGGTTCTGGTGTCTAGAATAGAATAGCTTTGAGATAACCACAAGCCGCACACTATTGTCATTTGTGGATTGCAGACACTCCTTGATCTGTGCCAGTAGATTAGAGTAGTATGTTTTTAAAGAATTCATCATTTATACAAGACACGAGTTGAAATGAAAATGTGTAGAGGAAAACAGCCTTCATAAAGTGAAAGAAGCCCAAGATAGCTGTAAGGTGACATAACATCTATCAGTGAAATGAAACAGTTGTCTCAGGCAAGACAGATAAAAAGTAAATGACTTCAAAGCAGAGAAGGAAAGACAGGACCAACTCTGGATCCTTTGGTCTTAGGGTTGTCCATAATAAAGAGAGAGGCTTGAATACAAAACATAGGATTTACAAAATTTCTCCACATCTAGCAGTTGCTGGACAATTATTGGAGTAGATGGTGCATTGCTGAGATACAGTTGGGTAATTTGTTATTCTTTGTGTTTTTGCTATGCATATGACAAATCAGAGTTTTTAGAGATAATTTAGAAATTTTTGAAAGCATCACTCAATGACATTTCAAAAATTTCTGAAAGCATATTTTTCAACAAAACCCCCAAGTTAAAGACAATTATATGAACGACAACAAAAAATAATTTGTCTGAAACAAACAAACAAAAAAGTCATTATGAAAAGTTTAAAATTACTACTGAAAGCTGAAAGGCTGAAGTATTTCAGAGTTGAAAGTATTGGCATTCCAATTAAATGAGAATTAGTGCCTGTTTCCTTAAAGTTTCCCTTGAAATTAAGCAAGTGAACAGGAACTAATGTAGTCTAGCCTAGAAGGAAATATAATTTTTGATGCCCTGCAGCAAATCAAGCAAAATAATCCTATTTCAAACATTAAGTCATTAGAGTTGATCGGGATGATTAGTTTTGATTGGGCAAAAAATAGCTTAACACCAAAGTAAATTATCTATTCAGATGGAATAATGGAGAGAGCTTTAAAATTGTTGTTGGGTGCTGGATATTATACTTTTATGCAAAGTGAAAATTTTGCACTTATAACCATGTTTTATATTCCTCATTATCTGATGTCTTGCTTCCCTATATTTTCATGTGAACTTAAATTTCTGTCATAGTTCTGAACACCTAGCAGTGAACAGGTGCATCATAGTGTCTATAAGTAAAAGTGGGGGTGATTGAACTCTTTATAAAGCTAAAAAGGGTACAATTAGAACTGCTGATTAACACCCAGGAGGTGTCTCATTGACTGTGAGGTAACAACAAAAGTATTTTTCCTGTTATCAGCCCATCAGATCACTGGATGGTAGTTAAAGGTCAAAGACTTTGTTTATTCTATTGTTTTCTTTTATTTGTGCTGGAGGTGGGTTTTACTAATTAAATTTACCCACAAGCTATTCATAAATATAAATGTAATTTCCAATATTCAATCAGTGCAAAAGATAGAAATTAAATTTTACTAAAATAATGCAAAATAAGTATTTCCATTACAGAATAATATAAAATAATTATTACTGCAGTAGTAGCATAGCCCATTTTGCTAAATACTGGAAAAAACCAAAGTCTTACATATGATGAAATTGTTTAAGACAAGAAGATATAGCAGTAGAAAACCACATCTACAAATCAAACAGGACCAGAGGTTATGGACTGGCACAATAGTGCTGCCATATTGCCAGTGAGGTCAAAGGGGCAGGTCTGTTTTAACACCAACCCACCAGGCCATGTCTAAACACAGTACTGGGCTTAACTCAGGCCAAGGAACAGTCCCGCAGCCAGCCTATTCTGAAATGTTAGTTTAGCTGTAAAGATATGATCCATAACTTGACAGCTGGTGTGAAGACAGAGAGCTCTTCACGGTCTCTTTCCTTTACAGGCATGTTTTCCTTTCTATCATGGAAGTATTACAAAAAAATTTCAATGCTTAGTTATACAGTGGCCTCCAAAGCAAATTCTCCCATAAGTGTTACTGGAAGAGAGAGGGGGTGCATGCTGTGTCTTCAGAAACTTTTACCACTGAAGCACATCAAGCTTGGAGGATGGAGAGCAAGAGCATCAGGATTGTCAAACAGGGAAGATGCTGGTTTTTTAGAGGTTAACTTGGAGATGTAGGTCACTCTTCTGAATGATTTCTGCTGTTTCACCTGTAAGACTGGCACAGGACAGTTACAGCTTTTTTCCAGCCTCCACCTTTGACTGTCTTGGTTGGACCTTCATTCATCTAAGGAAGATGACGATGATGATTGTGAAGATGATGATTAAAATGCAGCTGTTCAAAGTGAGACAGCAAGAGACATGTGTGTTTGGACAGTATGATTTGGACAATATGTTTCATAGACCAAGCAGCTGCTCTGTTCCACACAGCCAGCTTCCAAAAATCCTGTTGACAATCTTACTAATGCTCCTTCAGCCTTACCATCCTATGTGAGGTATACTGTCCCAATCAGATAAAAGACCATATATTTGCCATCATGCTGTTTGCTAATGTCTTTGATATCCCGAAGGACAATTCATTGTTTTAATGCATGATGTAGTGTAATTCATCATGCAGAAAGAACAGTACTAATCACCCTTCCTGTTTGCATCAGCCATCACTCTTCAGCCCCTATTGTATCTGAATCAATCTGAGCTCATTTATATTAATCATGAGTTGCTTGTATAGAAAAAAGCCAGTTTGCAATTGTATGCATAGATACCATACTGCAGAGATATATATAGAGAGTGGAGTATTACAGAAGATAAAAAGAGGAAATAAGAAGGATGCTTTCTTTTCTTAGGTTTATAAACCAAATAGATAGGTTAAACAAACAGAATATAATAAAATGATAGAGAAAAAAAAATATTCAGGAAATCTAATGTGAAAATGCAGATAACCTCATTTAAAAGAAACTGAAGAACTTTGAGACTATCAGAAGACTTACAAATTCCCTTCCAATTTGTACTCTTAAACTTCAATATGAACACTTTAAAATGTTGCACATACTTTTTCAATGGTACAGTCTCTAAGGTATATTTCTGTACCAAGTTCAATGCATTTGTACTGAGATTTATCAACCTCCTCTTCTAAGCATGCAAGTTGCACATTTATTTGTTTTCATTTCCTTTATTGTTTCTTACTTTATACACCAGCTACTGGGAAGACTGCGGTATTCTATTGCTAATTAAAAAAGAGTAGCTTTGACATTTCAGTTTACAATTATACCTAAATATAAATACTTCTTGAATTTATTTCTTACAAAATGCATATGGATAATTTTAAATTAAAAAATATTTTTACATCCAAAACAGTAACAATGAAATTAAGCGTGCCATCAGAAGTGAACCCTTAAATAGTTCTCTGACTCATGGCTATGGTTTTCCATGGACATAACATGTAATATACCACTGTATTTTAAAGATGACAGTACAAAATAACCCTACATAATATTTCATATGAATATTTCCCAAGGTACAGTATAAAACCAGGGTGCAAAATGTACTATATAATTTAGAAATACCCGAGTCAAGAATTCTCATTTGTCTCTTTAGCTTTTAATATTTATTAACCTGTCAACTTGGATGCAAGCCAATGTTGATTTCCATGTATCTACTAATGACTAAGAAATTTTCTTTTCTAGTCTTAAGCATTATAGTGGAATAACTGATAGAAAGTGGTTTCATAAAAAAAGTAATAGTAATCTAAAAGTGCACTTCAGCTACAACCATACTTTTTACATCATCAATCCCATTTCAAAGAGTGAGTTCGCCCAGAGTATTCATAAAATACCTTGTAAGGTTAATGTCTAATAGACATTAGGAAATCAAGGGAGGAGAATATAAGCAATCTTGATATCAAGACAGTATTTATCATTAAGCTAGTTTAATGTATAGCAGAATATTAGCGTTAAAATAATCACAGGGAACAGAAGAAATTATTTTGAACCAAGTCACATTGGTAACCAGATCTGGTAATGGTGCCAGTTTAAGTGCCATGAAGATGCCTTTATTGTCTCATTTCTTTTATTCACTAAATGCTCACAAGATACAGCTCTTCAAAGATATTCAACTCATACATTTCTACCTGCCCAAGTAAATGATACAACTAAGAAGTCAGAATGGGTAAACAACCAGAACCTATTCCCACTGGAAAATTCCTAGTACTGCAAGCCATGTATTTTTATATAAAGTATTCCATGATTTTTTCATGGGGGTTTGTTTGTTTTCAGCGGTTTTTAACACAGAAATAAAATAAGAGGCTGTCCTATTACTGTGGTATGTGAGAAACTGAAGAAATTACATCAGCAGCTTCCTTCAAAATGAATCAGATAAAGGTGGTATCACTCTATCAGTGTGGTTACACTGGACTTGGATTTTAGGCTGAAAGTTTCAGGAAAATAAAAGTACTTAAGGCACAACTATAGTCTCACCTACAAGTATTCAGGCATGATTCATGGTATATATCAGACTGTTAAGGGCACTGGGGTTTTTTAGGAATAGTAAAGACAAAATTTCATAAAGGTTCCAGTGAAAAGGGCTCAGCCTGACAGGTATCATTATTAATAGGAATTATTGTATGGATAGGCAAACCATTAGATTATTACAAGATACAAAAATGTCTTTAAAAGATTCATCCATCTGAAACAAGATTGGAAAAATATTACTGAAGACATCCTTTTTGAGCTGGATATATGTTCTGTGATGTGATTTATGAAACAGGAATTTGATCATCCACTTTATTGTTCTGCTAGATAAAAAGAAGAGTTTGAAATGGCAGTTTCCTTCTAAAATTAAG
Organism: Megaceryle maxima; assembly: GCA_024605025.1. Classification (NCBI taxonomy): domain Eukaryota; kingdom Metazoa; phylum Chordata; class Aves; order Coraciiformes; family Cerylidae; genus Megaceryle; species Megaceryle maxima. The sequence goes on from JANHGN010009632.1 coordinate 47,854, forward strand.
ATTTATTGAAGAGATAATCAGAAAGATTAGACTTGTCAATGTCTGCTGGATGTATAGTCTGAGCAACTAATTTTTCATTTTGCCAAACAATTCCCTAAGCTCAGAACAAGTTTTCTGAAAAACACTCTTGTTGCAAGAGCCTTATTTTCGTATCTTTTTAAAAGAGACTCACAAGGTAACCACCAGCTTTCTAAGACATCAGAAGTCATCCAAGACTCCTAACCATTCTTATGTTACTTCTAGGACTATAGGGTGAAAAAATTATTTTATTTCTGTTTACTGTTCATTCACTAGTTTTACATAAATGTATATAGAAGAAGCCTTGCTAAAAGCACATGTTGTATTTCTCAAGTAGAACGAAATTCTAATGGCATCCCCACTATTTGATTCATTGTATTAATTAATAAGTCCACTCACATAGTAGCAGCCCTGAAACATGCCAGGGAAGTAAATTGCTCCATGTTATAAGTGGTAGGGTATTTACATTTTTTCCACTGATCTACAAACATATTAGTGCTTTACATGAATTTTTTTACTTTACAACTTGCACATAATATTTCTGCCTGAATATCAGATAAAAGCATAAAGGAAGTCTTGGTGTTTTAAAGGAAAACTGTTTTCTCACTTAGCAACATTTCATCACCCAAGCCTAAGGCCTCCTGAAAGTATCTGCAAAGAAAAGAGTGGAAGTTCTGTTTGTTCACATGCTTTCTGAATGTCATTTATTTTATTAGCAGCACTACAGGAGACCAATTACAATGAGAATAAACAAGATTATTTTTTTTTTTGACTGCTGCAGCTCCTTTTCCTCTGCTAGAGATTTTCAGCTGAAAACACCCCATGGTTTTGCCATTAAACAGGATTTTGGAAGCATTCTTGGAGTAATGCTATTCACTGGTGCAGAATAAGCTTAATCATAACGTTAAAATGAAGTCTATCAGTTTGTTTCTGCACAACTGCAAGCTTCAGTGTAAATTTCAGTCTGGCTGCACCTTACACTACCTTTAAAAATTGCTGTACTGACCTGTTTCAAAGACTTTGCCAGAAAAGAACAGCTTTAGCCAGTGGTCTCCTGTAGAGCTTTCAGGAGATGTACTTGAATTAAAAAATAGCTGTGCCTATTTGTCTAGGTCAATGTTGTCAAATTTACAATCTCTGTCAAAGGCAAGGCCAAGTCTTGCCTTTGCTGGCCCATATGACTTATCACTTATCTTGTATATCCTTGTGACTTGCAGTATTTGCCTTACTATAATAACCTTGGAGAAAGAGGAAAGCATACACTAGAAACAGAAAAATTTTACTATGCTCCAGCCATTTAGCATTGATTCACTGAGATATTCAAGACTGAAATCTGTTGGTTCTTTTGAATCAGCATGGAGGATCTTAGTGGCTTTAAAAAAAGTAAAGATGCTGCACTTAGCCTGAGAAAGAATGGAGTTTATAGTGGTTGGGCATGCAAGTTTGGTGAAAGGACCATAAAAATGAATTTAATATATTTGTTCCTTTGATACTCCATACACAAGCTGGGTGCAACCCCAAGGTTTGCCCCTGCCAGAGCTGTTTTTGGTGATTGTGATTTCAGCCATGATTTTCTACTGAAGCCCAAATGTTTAATAACATATGGACAACAACCCAGAATAAGGGAATCTATTAATACAGCTATTCACACTAATTAACACTTTCAAGATCTGTGAGAGTCTTTATGTAAAACTTTGCATTCTTACTTTCATCTTTATTTTTATTTTGTATGTTTTCCTGCCTTTAATGTTTATATGTTTCCCAAGTTAATTTGTCTCACAGCTGCGTCATGTTTCTCAACAACTGTGAAATACCTTCCATGCTACGGTATGTAGACTTATTTCTTCTAGAAGATCAAAACACGACAGCCTACCTATCATCTGAGTATCCAAACAAATAATGACAGCATTCATATTAACTATGAATAATCATGTAAGCAATAGGATTAGTTACTGTCCTTTCTTATCCCTCATATGTTTTTTATACAGTTTATAAATCTTCTGGGCAGGAATGCCACCTCTGTCTGAAAAAAACATTAATAGTTGCAGCTGTATGAAAAGTAGGGCAAGGGTAACAGTGAAGATGGTGTTGTGGATGTGGCCTACACATCACAGTTTTGAGTATAACTTTATACCTGCTGTTTTTGTGATGGTGCATATGCATCAACTCATCCACACACAGTGTTACCATTGTAGGTTGCCTGATTGTGAGCTGAAAATTGTATATGGAAAGATGGTGGCCTTGGCATATTTCAGCACATTTAGCTGCTATTGAACTTTGCACTTGCTTGAAAATATCTGTTGCTTTCCAACTTATTGAAGTCTAATAAAAATACTATTTCTTCATATAAGCTTCAATACAAACAAGTGTTTCTATCTTATTTATTTTTGTTAAGTAGATGTCAAATTTATATTGCACAGGAAGTATCTCTACACTTGATGAAAAGAATGAAAGAGTAGAATAATTCTGTTTCAAATGATCATTAATACAATTTTATTTCCTTAGAGAATGAAGTGAAAGGACATTTATAAACTGTGTTCCAAGATCAGAAAAAAACATAAGGAAGAACTTTACCTGGTGAATTTATATCTATAAAGATTAACTGTAGGTGAGGTCCTGGATTACAGTCAGTCTTGGAGAAAAAGGTAAGAAATAGACCCTTTGAATTTCAATTAAGTTTGAGTGTGCTTAGGAAGTTAAAGACAATCTGATTGTCATAAAATGACACATTTGTGAATCCTTATCCTTCACAAATGACTAAAACTGAAGGACAAATATGAGCTGCTTATTGATGAGATTGATACTAATATTTCTCAAGAAGATAAACTGCCAGTCCTACATAAACAAGCAGAATTTTTTATTAAATAATCTTCCTCAGATATCAACAGCTATTATTTCTTCTTGAACTTGGCAGGATCATAGAAAGGCAGTCATAAGGAGGCTACAGCTACATTTGTATTACACACATTTATGTTGTTTCTCTTAACCTAAGTTTGCAACTTCATAAAAGACTCCAGTATTCCAGATTTTTATGACTAATCATTTCTTATTAGTCATAAGTAAGAGATATCTATGAAAATCTATGTAAGCTGTACTGGTGACCACAATCAACGGTACAGCAAGACCCTACAGAATTAAACAGAAGTCTCTTTAATGAGTTCAATCATCATTCTTCAAAAGGCCCTGAGGTTAGTATTGTGGAACTGCTTTTCTTCATCTAGGTCTGTGTATGCCTATACCATATATGAATCCATCTTCTCAACTTTTTCATTCAGTATAAAGATGAATCCACGATATAGCTCTCAGAAACTTTTTCCAAGTGCTTACAAAGAGAAGTTAGATTAAAAGGGCAATAAGAATTTTAACAAAACACAGAAATAGTTAATCAAAAAATATGTACTATACCCTGGATATATATACCTAATATGCAAAACCTGGATTTGCACCAACAGTAGCTAACACGGTACATGGCCACTTGAAAGATGATGTCTGTCCAATGAAAACCTCACAATGACCACCTACATGTCTGTCACACAGTAACTTCTCATGGGAATGAGCAGGGTATTTTGAAATATTATTTGTAGGCCTATACCAAGCAAAACTGATACAAACATCACTTAACTGATATCAATTTGGAATACATGTACTCAACAGCTATCTGTTGGACTTCCTGTTTATTCTGGCTTTGACTGTACTCTTTAAAACCTTCAAGTTACAATGAAGACTACTTCTTACACTTTTTACTGCTTTTCTAAAGAAGAGCAGAAAGCTTAACTTGGTATAGATTACACTGGGTGTTCTATTTTGGGTCTCTCACTAGAAGAAAAACATTGAGGTGCTGGAGCCTGTCCAAAGAAAAGCAATGAAGCTGGTGAAGGGTTGTATTGGGTTTGTATGGCACGATTTTGGTAGCAGGGAGGCTATAGGGGTGAGAAGCCGCTACAGGCTTCCCCTATTTCTGGGAAAGCCAATGACAGAGGGCTTCAAGACAGACCTAGCCAAAGCTGAGCAGTGGCCAAGGCTCAGCAACAGTGGTAGTGCCTCTGTGATAACATATTTACAAAAGGGAAAAAAACCCTGTGCAATAGCAGCCAGAGAGATGAGTGAGAATATGTGAGAGAAACAGCACTGCAGGCATCATGGTCAGCAAAGAAGGAGTAGGAGAAGGTACTCCAAGTGCCAGAGAAGAGATTCCCCTGTAGCCCGTAGTGAAGACTGCAGCGAGGCAGGTTGTTCCCCTACAGGTCATCAAGGTTAACAGTGAAGCAGATAATATCCACCTATATCTTATAGATGATTCCATGCTGGAGCAGGTGGATGGCCAAAGAATGCTGTGGCCCTATGGAAAGCCCATACTGGGGCAGGGTCCTGGCAGGACCTGTAGACCTGTGAAAAGAGGAGTCTATGCTAGAGGAGGTTTGTTGACAGGACTTGTGACCCCATGGGGGACCCACACTGGAGCAATCTGTTCCTGAAAGACTACATAAAGGACCCATGCTGGAGTTGTTTGTGAAGAACTGTAGCCCATGGGAAAGACTCACATTGGAGAAGTTTATGGAGGACTGTCTCTTGTAGGAGGCACCCCACACTGGAGCACGGGAAAAATGTAAGGAATCCTCCCCCCTGAGAAAGAAGAAGCAGCATTCCCCATCCCCCTGTGCCACTGCCAGAAATGAGGTAGAGTTAAGCCTGGGAAGAAGGGAGGGATGAAGGGAGAAATATTTTTAAGATTTAGTTTTATTTCTTATGATCCTACTCTGATTTTATTGGTAATTAATTAAACAAATTTCCCCATGTCAAGTCTTTTGCCTGTGGCAGCAATTGCTGACTCATCTCTTGTGGGTCCTTATCTCAACCCACAAGTTTTTCATTATATTATCTCTCCCCTCTGTGGTTGAGGAGGTGGAGTAATAGGGTGGCTTTGGTAGGCATTTCACATCCAACCAGGGTCAACTCACTACAAAAGTCTAGAGAGCAAGTCTTGTGAGGAACAACTGAGGGAACTGGGGTTGTTTAGCCCAGAGAAAAGAAAGCTCAGGGGAGAACTTACCTCTCTCTACAACTACCTGAAAGAAGTTTGTACCAAAGTGGGGGGTCAGTTCACTCCTTCCAGATAGAAAGTGATAGGACAAGAGGGGTTTAGATTGGACATTAGGAAACAATTCTTCATCAAAAGGGTTGTAAAGCATTAGAACAGCCTTCCCAGTAAAGTGGTTGAATCACCATCCCCGGAAGTATTTGAAAGATGTGTAGATGTGGTGCTGAGGGACATGGCTTAGGGGTAGACTTGACAGTGCTGGGTTAACAGTTGGTCTCGATGGTCTTAAAGGTCTTTTCCAATGCAAATGATTCCATGAGTCTATAAAATTTTAGCATCTTTAGCTGACTTCAACTACTCCCTTAACTGAGGGCTCCTACCTCTGAAAATGGATTTATTAGAAGCTTGTCAGACCTTTATAGAGAGACTCTGAGGCTTAATGTAAAATGTTTATTTCATTTAGCACTTAATGCTTTTGTTTCTCTAATTTCCATGCTTATTACTTTCATGCTCGACAACAAACTATTACAGAAAAAAAAATCCAAATAAACAATGTCTGATTTGATTGACAGACCACAATAGGCTTACCATTTTCAACTCAGAGCAACTCAGCTAGCCAAAGCAACTCAGCCTATTTCCTTAGAATTTCCATATGGAGTCCTTGCTATCCGTGCAAGGGTTTATCCAGATAATAATGAAATTACAATAAAGTCTTCCTTGGGTTTTGGTCCATCTTTGGACAGGTTTTGTCAACATTATTTTATAGAGAAGAGGAAGAATCAGTTTTTCTCAGGATATGGAGGTCAAAGACAGCAAATTTTGCAATGCAGTAGTGGAAAATTAGCAGAAAAGAAAACTATGATCTAAAGAACTAAAGACAGTGAATGCTAATTAATTAATCTAGATTAATTAGTCTATTTAGACCATCACCTTATCAAGTTCTTTAACTTGATTTGCCAAGCTCCCTGCATCTACATTATTTTCCTCTTTTTTCTGTCTACTGAGTTCCCAGTGTTCTATCACAGAATCACAGAATCATAGAATCATTTAGGTTGGAAAAAACCTTTAAGATTGAGTCCAACCATTAACCGTACTCTGCCAAGTCCACCACTAAGCCATATCTCCAATCACCACATCTATGTGGCTTTTAAACACATCCAGGGATAGTGACTCAACCACCTCCGTGGGTAGCATGTTCCAATGCCTGACAACTCTTCAGGTGAAAAAATTTTTCCTAATGTCCAGTCTAAACCTCCCCTGGTGAAGCTTGAGGCCATTCCATCTTGTTCTATCACTAGTTACTTGTGAGAAGAGACCAGTGCATAGCTTTGTACAACATCATTTTAGGTAGTTTTAGAGAGTGATAAGATCTCCCCTCAGCCTCTTTTTCTTTAGACTAAATAGCCCCAGTTCCCTCAGCTGCTCTAATGAGGCTTGTTCTCTAGGCCCTTCACCATCTTACTTGCTTTTCTCTGAATCTGCCCCAGTACCTTGATGTCTTTCTTGTATTGAGGTGCCCAAAACTGAACACGGTACTCAAGGTGTGTCTTCACCTATGCAGAGTACAGAGGGACAATCACCTTCCTGGTCCTGCTGGCCACACTATCCCTGATGCAGTCCAGGATGCCATTGGCCTTCTTGGGCTAGCTCATATTCAGCTGCTTGTCGATCAGCACCCCTAGGTTCCTTTCTGCAAGACAGCTTTCAGCCACTGCTCCCCAGGCCTGTAGTGTCACATGGGGTTGTTGTGCAGGACTCAGCACTTGGCCTTGTTGAAGCCAATATGACTGGCCTCAGACCATTGATCCAGCCTGTCCCTCTGAATATCCTCCCTACCCTCAAGCAGATTGACACTCCCACCCAACTTGGTCTCATCTGCAAACTTATTGAGGGTACATTCTATCTCCTCATCAAGATCATTGATAAAGATTATTAAACAGGAGAGGTCCCAATACTGAGCCTGGGGGATCACCACTTGTGACCAGCCGCCAGCTGGATTTAACCCCATTCACCACCACTCTTCAGGCCCAGCCATCCAGCCAGTGCTTTTCCCAGCAGAGCACACACCTGGGCAGGCCCTGGGCAGCCATTTTTTTTTTGTGAGACTGCTGTGGGAGACAGTGTCAAAGGCTTTACAGAAGTCCAGGTAGACAACATCCACAGCCTTTCCCTCATCCACTAGGTGGGTCATCTTGTCATAGAAGGAGATCAGGTTTGTCAGGCAGGGCCTGCCTTTCATAAACCCATGGGCTGACTGGGCCTGATCACCTGGTTGTCCTGTATATGGTGCGTAATGGCACTCAAGGTGAACTGCTCCTTGACCTGCCCTGGCACTGAGGACAGACTGACAGTTCTGTAGTTCCCTGAATCCTCCTTTCGTCCTTTCTTGTAGATGGGAGTCACACTTGCTACCCTCCAGTCCACTGAGACTTCCCCAGTTAGCCAGGACTGCTGCTAAATGATGGAGAGAGATTTGGTGAGTACATCCACCAACTCCATGGAAGCCTAACTGGAAGCCTGACTGTAGTAGAAGCACTGACAGAGTCATCTTTGTTTTATTTAATCCTAATTATTGGCTAGGAATAAAGTTTCACATGATCCATATAATCAGTATGAAATACTACAGATTTAAAATATACTTTTTTTTTCCAAAATATTTTCCAGTATTTCTTGATAAAAAGAGGAGGTTAGGGGGATTACAAGCTCTGTGCTGCCATGAGAATGAGATTTTGCAGTGCTTCATCCCACAAGACTCCACAATAGCTATTTTTTACATTGTATTGGAGGAGAGACCTTTATACAAAAAACTAATAAATAAATTCCCTGAACAACAACAAATCTATATTTGCAGTTTGGGTGCTGGCACAAACATTGATATTTTTGTATAATAATTTAAAAAATTAAAAGAAAAATTATATCATTACTACTTTGATGTGGAACAGAGTACTCAGTAACAATGAGTCATCAGAATCAATAAAGACCATTTTACTCATGTAGGAACTGGTTTTGTCTGACATAACTCTTCCATCTTTATTTGTCTGATGCCTTATGTATGGCAGCAATTAGAATCGGGTCTTCAGGAAAACAGCTAATAGATTATGAGCAGTATAATGCTACACCTAATCCTGAAAGATGAATGAATGACAGAAACTGTTCCAGGTAAACGTTCATTGGGGTGGAGAACTCTGTGAACATTGAGTTATCCTCCAGTAAACCCAATTTCACACAGCAATAGGCTCTTAATACTATTCCTACTTTATAATCCAAATCTAGCTCTCTCCTCACTGCTGAGAAACATTTTTATATTTTTACAATGCTTAAGAAATACTATCATGATTGATTAAATTGTGCCAAAAATAAATAAAATCTACCTGATAATTGTATTTTCTAATCAGCTTTTGAAAGGAAATTAAGGTTTATTATGAAAAACAAATTAAGACTTTGTTTCTATATCTGTCCATCTCTCCTTCCCTACAAACATGTAAATCTGTTGATATTCTTACAAAACAAAAGAGAGTAGACAGTATTTTAAGATTCTACAATGATTAGATTTACTACAAGCTTCATGAAAACTGGCAGCTGGGAGGAGGAGACACAAATATGCATCTTTGATGTGAAGGGAGCCAGAAATTCGGAAGTTATTGACTATGGTTGGAATCAGCCAAATGACCAGACAAGCACGCATCTAGCACCCTGGGCTTGCCATAGCATGTGCTATGGTGGATGTCATGAGATGATGGAAAACTTAGGGTTAATTTTCCTGTAAGAATTAGGGGACAACATTAAAATCTGTAGGCAATGAGGCATTAATAACTCTACTACTGACAAAATAACTGGCTTTTGTTGTGTATATTCATGTTATAGCTCACAAAAGAATAATTCATCAAGGAATTTTATTTGTCCTTCCTTCAAATATTCCTCTTTGATGTCTTCTGTCAGCCATGACAAATAATTCCCACAGTAGTACTATTTACCTTATTGGTGCTGTAGAATTGGGTAAGCTCTTTTTTGTTTTCGGTTTTTTATAAATTATTACAAGTATTTTAGAGCTTTTATGTGCTATTGCTTAAGTATTTTCCATTGTCATGTTATAGTCAGTTCCAGAATATATATACATATTAATATATACGGACCCACATATGTCTTGAACTTCAAGAATATAGGAAAATAACAAAGGCAAAATTAAAATCTGTGAACTAGTTCTGAAAATACAATATTTGTCTTAATGTTACAATGCATTTTAGTGATTAGAAAACTGGTGGGGAAAGAGCACTCATTTTCAGTGTGGCTTGAGAAAAGAAAATAATAACAAAAAGAACAAATCAGGGGTGAAAAGCTACAGTGTACAAAAAATAACAAATAAATGGCAACCTTTACTACAATAACTGAGGGAAGAAAGGACTATATCCACTAGGAAGTCTGAAATCAGAGATTTTGTATGCAGGGGAATATGAATTCTGCAGTGAGAGATGCACACATCCAACTGTATCACAGAAGGGAGTAAGGTGGACCCCAACACACAGAGCTAGCAAGGGAAGCATAAAGACAGTGCAAGTGTCCATCTTTTCTGCTCATCTCTGCCTGTTCTTGTGCCTACCATCTCTGTCTAATAGCCCATCTGCAGATAATTCCAGAGAAACATGTACCTATCTGCTGAAAGCCTTCACAAAAGTGCTTAACAGGAAGGCTGCTGTCATTTCTCAATGGAAGACAGATATGTATGGCATTGAGGAAAACCCAGCTACGGAAGATCATGACTGCTGTGCTGGTCTTTGCTTAGGTCTCTTCTCTCCACTGAAAGTGTCATAAGCTCCAAAGCGTTGCTTCTTCAGAAAGCTTTGCACAGAAGAGGACTGACTCACCTGGAACACCAGACAAATCCAAGCAATCGCAGCTTCATGTGCCACTGAACAATGGGACAATGGGACACTGAACAATGGGACAATTCCACACATGAAGTAGCTGGGAGAAAGTGCAGTCAACATAAATTTTCTTGGTCAATTACCCAGATATCGGGAAGCAGAAAAAAACCCCAAACATTGCATTATCACCCAAATAAATCCTGCATCTGAGCTTTCCTATGAAGACATCATTTTAGCACCCACTCTTAAAATAGCCATAGCATGTCACACAAATAAAGTGCTTAAAATCCATGTCTTCTGGAGAGTACAATGTTAGACAGCTAGAGAAGACAATTTTGTGTGATTAGCAAGAGTGAGTCTCACACCATTTCAATGCTTCCACACTCAATAATCATGCTTTCTAGCTTCTAATTCACCACAAACCTCTAGAAATATTTGGAGCACTGTTGATTTGACACTGGGATTTATAAAGTAAATCATGGGATTCATGGGATACATTGTGCTTCATGGTAAAAGGTATTTTTTGTCAAATATTCACATAGCTGGAACTAGCTACACATAGCTAGACTTAAAGAGTTTGGTCTTGTGAAAAGATACCAAAGCAAATCCCTTGCCTATTGATATAAGGGGGCATTTTTTAGTTTCAGAGAGGCTAGTCATATAAGCAAAGTTCAGCATGCTGTTTTACATATATTAAATTTGATCACATTGTCATCTCAGTTATTTCTTTCTTCATGCAATATATTTATTATTCTTAAATCCTGGTTATGCAAGCATAAAAAAAGTCACTTGAAACAATAAAGTTCTCACCTAATTTACCTAATTTTAAAGTTGCCGACTACTCTTTTTCTGTATTTGTCATTTAAATAAATAAACAAACTAACAAACAGAAAGTATTGCTTCTGAACTTAAATCTTCTGTCATTTTTCATTTTGAGACAAATTTTTTACAAATTATTTAAAAGCTCTTCAAAGGTCTTCTAACAAAAGTATTGATGTAGTTTGGTGAGAACTTTGGTAGGAGAATGTTCTAACTGGTACAGATGGATAGCTACACAACTGTCAGCTTATCTCCACAGCAGTCACTAAGCAAAGGAGTTTTAAATATAATCTACAATGTTTCCTCCTGAGTAGTTTCATTCTGACATTTCTTTCCATTTGAACTCATTTTGTTTCTCACTGATGAAATTATTTCCCAAATCACCTTTTTTTTTTTTTTATTTTCCCATCATTCCTTATAGTTAAGCACCACTACCAAATTGGTTTTGCTCAATTTACATATTAAATACAGTACAATGTGTTACCACAGAAGTACATGCCTCAGAATTTGACAACCTGCAAACAGAATTTTCTATGTTAAAGTGGGTTCAAAACCTGTGAAGTACTTCTTTATTTTCTTGCTAGGAAAGAAATTTGCACTATTTCGAGTCTGCCCTGGTCAGTTCTTCAAGTAATTTCTAAGCATTTATCTCATATTAAGAGAAATATTTTATTTTATTTTATTAATTTTATTTTATTATTATTAAAAATATATTTTTAAGTTCAAAGTTGGCCATCTTGTCCTAATTGGGTGGTTATTCAAAATATTCTGAGCACAAGTCAAACCTACACTAAAAGCTCTGGTAAAATTGCACTGAAGACAAAGCAACTATGCTTTAATTTGGTTAGAAGTGTTAAGTGGAAACAGTAGCTTCACTATAGATTTTAATGAAATCTCTGATCTGTAAGGAAAATTTCCTAGTGTTTCAGTGCAAGATAACTAATTTGAGTTAACCAAGTACATTTTAAATTAATAAAGATTACAGTCCTTTTGATAGTGTAAGTGCACCTAGGTTGCTGGAGACCACTGGGCTCCTTAGGTCACTCCTTGCTCCATTTTTAGGCTGCTCATTCTCAGTCCTTCTCTGATCCGCTTCATTCCAGAAGGATGTGCCTGCTCCTGGTTGGTAATAAACTGTGATACAGGAGCCTTTTAGGGCTTTACAGCATCTCTGGACATTTTACACTGGCCATTAACAGCACAATGATTCCTCTGTATCTGTGTTAGGCTTGACAAAAGGAACCTCTGAGCATATCTGGTGAGCATAAGCATTTGCTGTGGTTGGCAGAAGAGAGAAATTGTACCAACACAGAACCAAGATGCAAAAAAATGGGGAGCTGCGTTAGTCCAAGTACCTAAGTCAGAAAAAAAAAAAAAAGTAACATTTAATATTAAGTAGGTACCAACTTGTTTAAAGGATGTACTCTCCCTTTAGACAATATGCCACTAGCTCTGTCTGTTTCTAGACAGAGGCTCATCTGAACCTCATCTACTTGCACTTATGCAGGTCCCCAAGATTCCAAATGTTGTACACATATAGCAATATATATCTAGATGCATTTTCTATCAGAAATTCTAAATTGAAAATTAAGAATATAGTTGCCATTTTCATAGAAGTTATTCCTAACATCAGAACAGAAATTAATAAAGATAATTCATTTCACTTATTCCACTGACCTTGGAGGTATTTAGTAGATCAGCAAGTTTTACTCATTTTAGCCAAGTAATATTTTATTGAGCCACCCAGAACTACATAGGCATGTAATTGAATGGTGCTAATGTCTACACAGAAAAACTGACCCAGGCAGATACTGATCAATCACAGTATACTCATATAGCCAAGTAATAAAGATCAGTAAGTGCTGGAAGCTAAAAAGAATCAAAATCATTGAGTTCCTTAATCAGTTGACAAAATAATCTGTTACATTCTAGCACAACTATTATTTAAACAAACCAAACCAAACAAACAAACAAACAGAAAGCTGAAAACCAAATTATTTTTATTATCTAACTATTTTGTCTTGAATCACATTTTAACAGCACATTCCTGACAATTTTGTAAGCTTATGTTCTAAGGTTATCTTCACTCCTGTTTTGTCTTATGCAAAGCATAAAATGGAGTGTTTTAAAACATCAAATGAAATTCTCAAAAGTGTAAGCTTTCTATTCCTTTAAACCAGTGTTACTGAGTTTATCAGGAAGGAGTACACCTAAAAGCACTGCTTAATTAGAATTCACTATATGATTCCTTGGGGTTTCACTTCAAGGAGTAAAAACTCACCAAGTAGCTTTCAGTTTTTCCATTTCTCTCACAAAGAGAAAGTCACTGAAAAAAAAAATAATTATCACATTTTTTTTCTTTCCCATCTTGGCAGCCACAGAAGATGGAAAGCAACCCCTTGAGCCTGGCCAGGTATCCAACAGCACTGCTTATCCTGAGGTTTTCTTCTTAGTTCCCCATTCTAACAGTGGATAAGGGCAAAGACTACCTGCATGCAATTACCATGGGTCAGGATTTCTTACAGTGACTTTGGTTAAGGTACATAAGGCTAATGGAAAAATAATCAACTTCCCATTTCTGTTGGATCCTTGATAAATGATTCTTAGCTTTTCCCACAATTTATTAGCTACTCCAGTTTATACTTAGTAGATGGTACAGAAGATACAAGAAATGTTCCGAATCTTTTTAGCCAGAAGACTTTTATACAACTTCATATTCAAGGACCATGTTTTTAATTTTTTCTGCAATAGTAACTGCATTGCTCTATAATAGAACAATGCTCAAAGGGAAAATGAAGATTTTGTCAGCACCTGAACATTTTGTGCTGAACTACATATAACAGTTTTCTTTTTCTCCACAGGAGGACTTGCTCAGGTTAGGAAATAATATAATACAGGACAAGTGAGTCTGTAAGAATTCTGCAGGTAGATATTCATGCAGTCCTTCACATGGGATGATGGCTGTAGGGTCAGATAACCTGCTAACAAAATGTGCTCTCATTTGACCTTCTGTTTTATTAGGTCAATTCTTTAAATTTATTTTACAAAGTATTCAACTTTAGGTTCCCTTTTTAATACCACCACCAGTAGTTAATCCCACTTAATGAGACAGGAAGACAAGAATACTAGCTACATGCAAACCTTTCTCTTGAATCCTGTGGTTAGGCTTCAGTTTGACATACAGTGACATCTTCACAGACAAGTCCATAGTTCCTTCCATTCTCTTCAGTATTTTCAGAGGGATGGTCATTTTTAGTGTTAATGAATTCTTCCTTCCCTCAAACTTGATTATGCTTCTTAGAATAAAAAAAAAAACAAAAACAGGAATAGAGGTCATATGTGGATGATTTTAAGCACTTACTTTGCATCAGGACTAACCTAAAGGGCATGTGGGTCTTATGGAGATATGCGTGTACAGGGTATGGTATACATGGTGTACACTTCAGACAGGATTTAGCACTGGATATGGGTTGTGGTGAACTTCGCCTTCATGTGAAAGTGCTCTACACACTCTCAGTTTCTTAAATAGCATCCTTTTTTTTTCTTTTTCTCTCTGCTGGTCTAGAAATGTTGCTCAACATCTATGCTGTCTGTTAAATTTTGGTTTGTCTGGTAATTCAGAAACTGTCTAAAATCAAGTACAAAACAACAAGATACTTGTTTCTTTTTTTTTTTTTTCTTCTTCACTCAACACACTGGTCGGTATATAAATCAATTGAATGTATCTTTCCTACTGTTTTTATCCCCAGTGTGGCCACATTGCTGAGTTTAGGGTTGAGGAAATTTTACAAATATTTATCAGTTCCAGTGTTAAAAATAAATTGGACCAACTCAGTGTTTTGAGCTCTCAGAAGTTCAAAAGTGAGAATTATAACCAGCTATGCTGGGAACCAGATATTCGGTGAACTCTAAGCTTTTCTTCAGGCAGAGGAAGCTACATTCATGCTTGTCAAGGAGATTAACGAGAAATCTGATTGAGTCTGGAAGACTATTGCTGTAGTGGATTACAAGTTTGATCTTCCCTTTTTTCAGGGATAAACAACGTCAAGGGCTAGGACACTAGCACAGAAAAGCAGATAATATCACTGCATGTGAAGAAAAAGTGTGGCCATGTGGCAGTCTCAATAAATGAAAGTAAATGAAAGTGAAGCAATCCATTCAATAAAAGTGTGTTACTGTGGCACAAAATTGTTACTTTTTATTTTTGTACTTATCTATTAACACACCCTTTCTCCAATTCCTTTCTATCTTTTTTATTCAGACTGCATCCTCTTTGGGAAATGCCAATCTAGTATTCAGAGTATGCACTGGATGCTGGAGCTATGATAGTGCAAATGTTTAAATATTAGAAAATATAGAGGGGTAAAGATTTATAGGTGCTGGTGGAGTGCAGAATTTCTAAAACTACAGTACACTACATAAGAAGGAGGGAAATTTAGCAGCTGACAAAGGAGTCACATCCTCTAACTCTTCGATCTCAAAGACCACAAGAGTATTCAGGGAATACTTAACAAATTTTTAAAAAAACAAAATAT
>JANHGN010009633.1:0-38556 GCA_024605025.1 Megaceryle maxima
AGCTCTTTTTATATCTCTTAAAAATTATTTGTATGCAACACTGCATCTTCAAGACAACTCAGGAAATTCAGTTGTAAATAAGTATGCTGGGTTTGGCCAGGATAGAGTTAATTTTCTTCATAGTAGCTGGTATGGGGCTGTGTTCTGGATCTGTGCTGAAAACTAAGTTGGCAATACAGAGATATTTTCATTATTATTGAGCAGCACTTACACAGTCAATGCCTTTTCTTCTTCTCACATCAACCTACCATCAAGTAGACTAGGGGTACCCAAGTAGTTGAGAGGGGACACAGATGGGACAGCTGAACCCAACTACCAAAGGGATATTCTAGAGCATATGATGTCATGCTCAACTTATAAAGCTTGGTGAAGAAGAAGGAGGGGGGATGTTCAGAGTGATAATGTTTGTCTTCCCAAGTAACCATTACAGATGATGGAGCCCTGTTTTCCTGGAGATGGCTGAACACCTGCCTGCTGATGGTGAATGAAGTGGTGAATTAATTCCTTGTTTTGCTTTGCTTACATGCACAGCTTTTGCTTTACTTATTAAACTGTCTCTATCTCAACCCATGAGTTTTCTCACTTTTCTGATTCTCTCCCTTATCCCACTGAGGGGAAGAAACTGAGTGTCTGTGTGAGGTTTAGTTGCTGTCTGGTTTTAAATTATTACATTAAATCTTCCACATGTGCACATTACCTTTTCAGAAACTGAATAGTTATTTCAGTCCTTCATTTTAGTAGAAAATATATTTGTTTATTGTTCTGTTTCTCCTCATTACCAAATCACAACAATATCTTGTCAGTGACACTTTAACACAGCCTTCACATGTTTTGTTTATTGTAAACTATAATTTGAACAGTGTTGTATCCACAAGGGCAAATGGCTCCTTTGTACACAATCATGTCACTAATTAATAGTTTAATCTGATGATGTAATTTATTTGTTCATGCTTGTGTGTACAATATAAGCCTGACCTTAAATCTTACTTCCCACATGGCCTAAATTGCACAACCCATTCATAATTTACCAGAACCATGAGCTATAGCACTAAGAATTCAGCAAGAAAAGAAACTAAGAGGAACTAAAGGACTAAAGAAAAGAAGACCCATCTAACCTACATACTGTGGATGGTTGTTTTTCCTCCTCTCACCCCTTGTTTCACTCTATTTACTTACACACTACCAACTACTTGAGTTTTTACTTTGTTCCTTCAATATGCTCACAAGACCTGGATTGAAGTCCACACTGAGTTATAGGTTGGCATTTGGGTTTATTTGCAACACAGGTACACATCTACTCCATGCCTTGATGCAAGTGCCTTGTTTCCTGAAATTTTCTGTTGTTTTTCCTTGTAGTTTCTTTGCTAAAGTGAACTATTCTTCCTTTTATTATTCTTCTTTAATTGGAGATTAGCAGTGCCAGCGAATTTCAACTGCCCAGAAATGTCTTACTGAACTCAAACAGGCATCCTAAATCCTACATGAAATTGGTCCCTATAGTCTAAATGGAATGTGAGTGTGACAAGGTGAACCATTATCACTGTGTAACTTAAAGATGATAGTGCATATAAGCTCTAGTTAATTCCACTCTGTCTAAAGACTGAATCTGAAAAAGACAGACCATAAATATCAATTTGCTAGTTTCTTGAAAAATCTTTTTAAAGCATGGATGGCTTAAAATTATACTTTTTCCATGTCCATATCAAAACACTTTAATTTCCCAGTGAGCTAGTTTCCCCACTGCAGAAATCTGGTATAAATAATAGCTACTGTAAACACAGTTTTGAAATTATCAAAACAGAGATTCTGGAACTACACAAAGTAATTTAACACTGTTCCTGCTTAGCAAACTCCTATTCCTACTTTCCTATGCTGAAAATGTCAAAACAAGATGTTTCAACATTGTCAAAGAGCTTTCTCCATTGTTTTCAAAACACATTTTTGTCTAAATTGATATCCTGCTTTATAAAATTTTGTTATGATAGTACTCTAATGGTAAATTGCTTTGAGAAAATTTGATCAGCGTACTATGGAGGTTTGAAGGAGACATTAAAACTAAACTAATATCAACAATTATACTGCACTTAGTTGTACAGATTGACATTGCAGTCCTGGATACATGTAATGGGGGCCAAGTGGCACTACAAATTGCACTTCTTAATCACAATTATAAAATCATTTCAAAGGTGGAACAACCTCTGGCAGAATGACCTTCATTAAAATAGTCATTTCAGTGTGAATGCGGGGTTTGACCTCACATGGAATTATGTAAAATCTTGTACAAACCTCACTTTAGTTGCTTTTTACCCATCTCAGAACCTACTTCAACAATTTTAATATTGTGGAAATCTCTATTCTTTTGCAACATGTTAGTCTTTTGGGGAACTGTCTTCTTTCTAGAATAAAGAATAAATTAATGGTACTTACACTGGGCAGTTGAATAGATGTTTTTTGGTTATTTATTTATTCTTCAGTAAATTGTGTTTGCAATCACAGGAATGTAGCTCTGAGATACTGTAAATGTTTGCTGTTAATAGATCAAAGTTTTTAAATTAACTTTATTTGTTGATTGCAGATTGTATAGAAGCATCTTATAGGCTTTTTTAGTGTTTTGCTGTGAAGATTTTTTGGAACTGCACGTGAATGAAATATCAGATATCAGAAACTTGAAAGTCTCAGATATTCAAAGCAAAAAAATACGGTTATGCATTGGAGTTAGGGGAGTAATTTCTGGTTCTCTGCCTTGTTCAGTGATTTGCTTGTTTACAGCAGGGCCTTATATTTAGTCTCAAGTTTGCCTTGCAAGCCCATATAAGATATACTGCAAAATCAGTAAATCAGCTAAATGCATGGGCACCACAAGTGGCCTCTGTTCTGCCTAATTTGGATGTAAATTTAATTGTGAATAATACCTTACTGATAAAAACAGGAGAAAAAGGCAGTGGTTTGTCCTCCAAATTTCCTGGCTATGTTGGGGTGTCTGGGTTTTTCCAGCCTTACAGTTCTAGGTATTTCACTTTCATTAGGTCAGTTTTATGAACATGAATAGAGATATATTGACAGGTGGGAACAAAGGCCTCTCACCCTGCAGCTGAGGCTGGGGACAAATGGTGCTGCAAGCATGCTGAAAGGAGGAAATATTTCTCTCTTTTTCCTTTTCCTCCTCCTTCTCATCTTCATTGTCTCTTTTTTCTTCTGTATTCATAGTGCTGCTACTTTCTTCCTTTCTGTTATAGCCTTTCAGCAATCTTTTAGCCAGTTGTTTGGGGTCTTTTTTATTGTTATGCCACAATAGAAACTGGTGGTATGAGTCAAATGTGTATTCTGGAGATTTAAGTTTTCTTCAAGTGTTCCATCCGTGTTTTTACTGTTCCTTATGGTGACACAATTTTTCAGGCATTGACCAGTGACTCATTCTTTATTCTTATTCAAGGCAAATACTTTATAGTGGCCTGGAAGTGCACCAGTGCCTAGACCCATGAGACAGAATGGAAGAATTCTTTAGTGTTATATGCTATATTCTTGTAACATGAATATCCCCTAGGTTTTCTCTCATCATTTCTACTTAGGGAAAAGTGAAGTCAAAAAACTCACAGAACCTGTGTTGTCTCTTATTAAGAGAACTGTCAATAGAAGGCAAGGGAGGGCAAAGAAAATCCTGTGTTTTTTAAAGTATTTAAATGTGAAGTTTAATCATGAAGTCTGCATGTGTAGGTGATCTGTGAGTTTGCATCACACATTAGACAAACAGAAATAAAGAGACTGCAAAATGAACACAGATAGCAAGGAAAACACTATGAATATTGATTCCTCTTTACTGTAGAAGTGCTGTAAAGGGCTTTTGGGGTCAAAAGTAGTATTAGTGAGTAACAAAGGAACATGTAAAATAATTTGTTAACTGATTAATTGGAAAGGACAAGTAGCAGAAGCATGTGTTTTCTGCAGAGGACATAAGCAGTGCTAACTAAATATAGCTGAGAAACCCATTATCTTAGTATTATCTTCATGAGTAAAGCATGTTTACTGACTCTTCCTCCAGTTGCTAAACCCTTAGGGAACTACAGCTCTTTGCCAAGTTTGAATTATGCTCTTTGGAACTGAAACAAATAAAAAATTCAGAGTCCCTTGTGATAGTTAACATGACCTCAAATGAGAGAGAAAAGAATACAGCTCTTTGTTGAATGATCTCATGTTCAAGTCTGCAGCTTTGGTGGAAATGGTAGCTGTTTATGGTGATTATAGGTGACTTTGAGGTACCTGAATCAAGCTACCTATATGAAATGACAGAAGGGGTGTGTTTTGATTGCAAGGACCTTTGTCCATCTCCTTATTTCTTACTCAGAATGCATTGATCTTAATCTGGTTCAAAATGATCTACCAAATTCTTACACCTTCTTTTTCAGTTCAAATGTGCTGTGTATGCTTACATCAATTTGAAACTTATGTATGCAAGATTTAATCTGAAATTCTGTTGTTGACATTTGTCATTCAGATTTAAGGGCTATCAATGTTTTTCCTTTAAACAAAGGAAATCTCTTACTAGAGCATCTTGAATGGCAGAGGATACTGTGTGGACAATAGTCCAGGGAACAGGACCTTTGGTCAAATAGACCTGGTCTAGTGGCAGTTGTTCCTGCCCATGGCAGGGGGGTTGGAACTAGAGGTTCCTCTCAACCCAAACCATACTATGGTTTTATATATAAGCTTCTATCTTTACTTTCTGAATAACTTTCCTTCGCACAGAAAATCTCAGTTTTCAAACTCAGTGGGTTTTGGAGTCTATGAAATTGTATACATTCTGGAATAGCAAGATTTGCTTCACTCTTACTGTTGCTTTTGGGGAACTATGATATCTTCCACTGATTTAGATTGTTGGAATGTAATTTTTGTGGGGTTTTATTGATAAATTTAATCTCATTTTTTAATGTGATTATCTTATCATGCATAGTGTTATCTGTCTCACAAAATGCATAACATCTGTCCTTTGCCACCTCTTGTACTGTATGTTATAAATTGGTTTTGCTCACATGCTCAAACTATAATCTGGCCACAGCAGATAGCCTCTACCTATAGTTTTCCATGCTGTACAGAAAGTTCCATATAACTGATGACCATATCCTTCTACCTTGTTTTTCAGACTTGCCCACTTATTTTACTTGGTTGCACAAAAAAACCTCAGAAAATCTTTTTCCCAACACATGTACCAGATGCCCAGACCAAAACTGAGAGCTTTGAATCCTCAGTACCCCAAGAACTCAGTGTTTAGGAATTGCTAACAGTAAGGACACAAGAAAGCATGTACATGGTTGATACAGAAATGGTAAATTTTTCACAGATAAGAATAGTGACAACACTTGCATAACATACATTTACTTTACTTGAAGCTGTATTATTTTTTTCATTCCAGATACAGTGCTTTGTTCTCTCCCAAAGCTGTGCTGGCTTCTGAAATCTTCCATGTGACTCTATTCCATTGCAATATTTGCAATATTTGGCAGGATCTGGCTACTGGATACTGAGGATCACCACTCTCAACTGAATAAGCATATGTGACTTCCAGCAGGGAAAGGTGTAGGACTGAATTTATTTTCCTCATATTCATTCTGAGCTGACTGGCATTTGGATCTTATAAGCCAATAGTGTGTTGTGTAGTCCAGCATCCATGGGTGAACAATTCACAGTCACCAGTAAAGAAGGCTGTGCTACAGCCATTGATTTTGCAACAGGTCTCTGCATGGAGAAAACACCATCTAGTAACTGAGTGTGGATCTTCCATTGTGGCTGCATAAAAATATTACTGCAGAAGACATGATAAAAGGGAGGCAAGAGGCAAATAGAGCTTTCCTTGGTTTTGCTGACAGTGAAATGTTGTGGTAGTCTGCTGTGATCAGGAACCTCATCTCTAGTCCATGAAGCTAGTGGGCAGCATTTATAAAACTGTCTGAATATCAGGATTTTTGCAAAGACTTCCAAGACATAACTTACAGCCAGAAAGGCTTTCACCTAACGCAGATCGTGTGCAAGTCTTTATTTTGCTGCACACTTCACCTCACTTTACCCAGCTGTAAAAATGAATGGCAACAGTCAGGTTTCAGTCAGACTGAGATCTCAACTGCCCTTGAGAAAGTTTTCTGTAAAGCTCCCTAAACTGGGAAGCTGCCTATTGATCTCACAAGGGTTTTTGCAGAGTTTGAGCACAATGAAATACAATGATTTACCAAGGCATGGATGGTCACATCTCAGGTTTGTGAGCGGGGAAGGATATTATTTGCATCATTGAGCTTCCTGAAAACTGATCTTTACCTGCACCAGTAACACAACCATCTGCTGACTGCCATCCATATATCACTTTATAGGAGTACCCATCATGCCTTTCATCTCATCTGGTAACATCCATTTGGTAGCTTTGAGGGTGCAAATTTGCCAGGGTTGCTAGTTGCTGCTTCCAGTCTTCTTATAGCATTTCATCAAAGATGACAGACCATTTCATAAACTGCTACAATGTTCACACCAAGGTTTTGTTTTCATCAGTCAACTGTATTTGATTCTTTCTGCTGGGAAGTAGCTTGACAGCCCTGCCTTTAGAACTACAGTTTTTAAGCCTTTGTAAAAGAAATGGATTTTTTTTTTTTTCCTGATCTACAGATTGCTGCAGCTCTTCTGTTGTTTTTGGGGGAATTTTTTTGCCTACCCTTCATATCTGAAGAGAGAAAGCTTTACTTCTACTTGGGTTTGGCTGTTTGGCAGAAAAGCTGCTTTCCTGGTAATTTCATGCTATACATAATCCATTTGTTCATAACCTATTAGAATATCCATTTTCATCAAAATAGTCTAGATATTTCCACATAGCAAATCTATCCACCTTTGCTGTGACACTGTACACTGTGTACTGTGTCCCTTAGCCTTTTTCATTAGAAAATTGAATTTTTTTTTTTTTTTTAAGGACTTTTTTTTAGAACAACAGATTGGATATGGGTGGCCTTCTGGCACATGCGATTTTGAACTTCTCAATATTTAACCTCTGAGTGGCTTTGACTCACTTGACACCTGAATCCTCGCTATTGATGCCTAGAACAACCATCTGTATCTTACATGGGTGATGTAATTCTGACATCATGAACACAATATTGTGACATAATGATACATTTCACTACACTGTAGATCTTGCACTGGGCCTGCATCTGCACTGTCTTGAGCTTGCAAACTTGCTTGCCATCTGGTCCTCAGTGTAGTGTAAAAACCAAGTTATCAAGTTACCCTTGCCAAAATGGGCATGCCCTAGGTCTTTTCACAAAGTTGCAGTTCCTTTAGTTTAAACCTCTCTAATACAATGTTTATCATTTTATGAAACAAACTTGATTGTACTGTTGAGATACAATATTCTTTGACCTCAGTAAGCATTGTAGCTCATGACAAGGCACTTACAATTATCATGCAAGAAAGCTATTTGTAACACCATCAGTTAGTTAGAAACAATTTACAGGTCCCTAACTCCTACAGTGAAGAACACATGCACTCCTAGCTATCAATGCTTGTGTTCTCAGATGACTATCCATTAGACAACCCCTATTTCCTAGAGTTGCATTTTTCCAGATAGGAAAAAATGCTTCTGAGTAATTAATTGATCATGTTTTCCCTCTCCCAACATGAAGGGACTTTATTCATTTCAGGAATGAAAGACCCCACTTTTAGGAGGTTTTCATGCTGAAGCACAGTTTTTAGCCTCTGGTGCTACATGAGGTATATCAGATACAGAGGCAAAGGCTCAGACAAATACTTAAAGGAGAAGTCAGAGTGGGAACACAAGTTTCCCAGCAGGGATACCTTGTAAATCGGACTCCAATTAGTTTTCTCCATATACACTGAGACTAGGGCAAGAAATACAGAATTTATTTTAGTAATATAGTAATTTAAATTTGATAATTTCCTAATATCTGTTTCTTCAGTATTATTTTGGGGACAACTGGTGTGTATTTGAATTACTGTACTAACCCTTTTCTATAATGGTTCATGGGAAAATTAAGAACTGACTACCACAAGTAACATTGAGATGTTTTATTCAGATGAGACCTCCTCGAAGTTGCTGTATAGCATAGGGATGGTGCCTTACATACTAACAGAAGTCAGTATGAGTGCACAAGGGCCAACTGCTAGAAAACCATTCTGCTACTAACACCTGAAGAAACTGCTGCAGAGTACGGAGGCAGAAGGCATCCTCAGGTACTGTGTCCAGCAGTGCTTGTGACTCAACAATGTACAGTGGTACAGAAGTACATGGATTCAGTGAAAAGTATTTTTTATGCTGAAATTGCACAGGCAGACAGCTTTCAATGCCTCTGGCAGGCTGCATCAATGTTGAAGTAGAGAGTGTGGGTATTTTCGTTCTACTTATGTGGCTAGGATGGATATTGTTCACCCCAAATGGCTTGGGGCTTTTTGTGCAACACCAGACTTATTAAACTTTTTTCATAGCATTAGCTATATTCTCAGTACTGAACAGGCCAAAGACAGAAAGAACTCTTTCAAAGAACTGGCAGCATCAGAAAAGTCAAGATACAACTGTTTTGCTCATTAAGCCATGTTTTTTCACAACTTCAGCTTGGCAATATGTATTCTATTCAAAAGGAGCTCTAGAAAATAAAATAAAAAATATATTTTTGATTTCAAATTTGCACCAAATATTATTAAGGCCATAGACCATATATGATATGAAACATTGCTGATGCTACTTATCTAAATCTGCAAGCATATTGGCATTGTTTACATTCAGTCTCAGAAGTACTCCTGCAGATTTATTCTGCTTGGAAACCACCACTTAAGTTAGTCAGTGCTTTCAAACCAAATTATGTCAATTTAATAGAAAATTACTAATCTGTTAACTTCATAGTTTCTGTGCCCTCCTGCAGCAATGACAATTAACAAATCAACTTCTATCTCAGCTTAATTTTCAGTAAGTACAACACAAGGGACATTAACGTCTAATTTGTAAAAGTTCATGCTAACTGAGGGAAAGATCAAGTCTGTGCTGTAGTTATGAATTATAAATTGATGTTGCAAATTAAGGATATCAGGTCTTAGTTTGGAAGATATAAGAAATTATATCACTTTTTATCTGGAACAGACTTTTTTGAGTATTGCCAAATTTCTCAGAAAATCTGAAAGGGACAGGATCTGTCCAAGAGGAGACAAGATTATCTTGGTTTTGTAATAAAAATGCTGAACACCACAATAACAAAGAAATAAATACAGTGAATATTTCCTTAAGGTACTAAGTATCCAAATAGTTTCTAATCAGGCCATGTTTCTTTCCGATGAGAAGTTAACATTCTTCCAATCTTGGATTAATTTTCTGTTTATTTGTCAATTGTTGTACCCTTCATGGAGGTTGTCAGAGGTAAGTCCTGCTTGTCCTTATTCTAAAACCTTTTCTGATACTTTGAACATCTTTGTTTGAATGACTGCAGAGGAGAATCAAGAACTTGCTCTTGTTTAGCTGCAATCTATTCAAGTTTATATAATTATTCTTGTTTTCCTTCATCAGCCACTTTACATAAAAGTTGTATCTTTCAAAACGACTAAGTTAAAGATAAAGAAACACACTTGCTTTATTTCAGCCTAAAATATCTGTTTATCAGCATAAATTTTGCAACTGTGTAAACAAATTGTGTAATTGTGGAAACAAAGTAACCAAGGACTATAAAAATTTGCTTGGTATTCATGCATATTAACCAGTGAAAGCATGCATTCTTATTAAATATGGGTGTCTGGGTTGCTTACTTGACTGAGTCAAAGGAACTGTCCCGATGTGGGATCACGGCAACATCATTAAGGTTCAGGTATCTGTGTCTTAATGTTTAACACTTTCACTTTTGCAATGAGTATATTAAATTCTCTATCAAGAACAGATAATATCTCTGCTGTAGTATATTGGGTTTGTGTGGGAATGTTTTGGTAGTGAAGGGCTACAGCAGTGGTTTCTGTGAGAAACTGCTAGAAGCTTTCCCTATGTCCAAAAGGGCCAATGCCAGCAGATTCCAAGATGGAGTTGCTGCTGGCCAAGGCTGAGCTAGTCAGTGATGAGCCCATGGTGGTAGTGCCTCTGTGAGAACATAAGAAGAGGGAAAAAAGACTGTGTAACACAGCAGCAACAGTTGAGAAGAGTGGGTCTATGTGAGAGAAACAACTCTGCAGACATTAAGTTCAGTGAAGAAGGAGGGGGAAGAGATAGTCTAGGTGCTGGAGCAGAGATGTCCCTGCAGTTCATGGTAAAGACCATGGTCAGGCAGACTGCCCCTATGCAGCCCATGGAGGTAAGTAGTGGAGCAGATATCCATCTACCTGCAGCCCATGAAGAACCACAAGTCAGAGCAGATGGATGTCAGATTGAAGCTATGACCCCATGGGAAACCCACACTAGAGCAGGATCCTGTCAGGACCTGTGGCCCTGTGGAGGGGGGAGCCCACACTGGAGCAGTTTTGCTAGTAGGATTTCTGACCCCATGGGGGACCCCCACTGGAGCAGGTTGTTCCTTAACCGCTGCAGCATGTGGGAAGGACTCACAATGGAGAATTTTGTGGAGGACTGTGTCCTATGGGAGGGACCCCACACTAGAGCAAGGGAAGAGTGTGAGAAGTCCTCTCCCTGAGGAGGAAGAAGTGGCAGAGACAACATGTTTTAACTGACATTCCCTGTTCTCCTGTGCCACTGTAGGGGGGAAGGGTAGAGAAAATTGGGAGTGAAGTTGAGCCCAGGAACAAGAAAAATGTTGGAGGAAGGTGGTTTTACAATTCAGTTTTATTTCTCATTGTCCTACTCTGATTTGATTTGTAATAAATTAAACTAATTTCCCCAACTTGGGTCTGTTTTGCCCATAATGGTAATTGTGGAGTTATCTCTCCATGTCCTTATCTTGACACATGAGTCTTCCATTATATTTTCTCTCGCCTGCTGAGTTGAAGAGAGAAGTGATAGACTGGCTTTGGTGGGCACCTGGTGTCCAGCTGGGGTCAACACACCATAAGCAGAAAGTCTTGAATGCCCTAGCCTGTACATTTTCCCCAGTTAATCTCATCTCCCTTGCATCTGTAGACCATCCCAACCGCAGTGATTCTGGTACAGCTCAGTTGCACAAGAATCCAAAGATCAGACATTCCCTCAAGATCAAAGATGAGCTCCTTCCTACCAGGCACACTAAAATGTGCCTTTTCCGTGGGGAAAGTGAGAGTGGAGAACTTTGCCCGCCTTTTGACTTTCCACAAAGCATCTTTGATGTCACCTTTTCCATGCAATAGCTTAAATTGATTTCATTTACTTAAGTTCTATCAGTTTATTAGATCCAGAAGAGATATAGGAATTTAAACTAAGTGCTAACAGTGGTTTATCTAGATCCTGATTGCTGAGTACTTTTAACCTTGGTACTTGACTAACCCTGGCATGAATAATATTGAGTACGTCAGATGGGACCCATGCACAATTCCTAGGCTGCCCTACATCAGGATGCATATTGCATTTCCCCCACCCCAGCATTTGTTTCTGAATTACTCTACTTGTAATTAATTGTGTTTGCAGATACAAGTTTACAATATTTGGGACTCCTGATCCCAGCTATGAGAATAGTAATCCTTAGTGTTTGGAGTCACTAAGCATTAATATATCCACAGAGAATTTAAAGGCTTATTTCTGCTAATGCCTGAATGCAAGCAGAAGGGATTTCTATGGATCCAAGCATCCTCTAGTCAAGGCAGTTTGTAGGAAGGATGAATAACATAAGCCTATAATTGCGATCTGTAGGATAATCAGTCAGATAGACAACAACTCTTCCAGACTGTTGAGTGCTTGGTTTTCCAGATTTTCTTATTACTTTTGTTAGTGTACCTATTAGAGGTAGGATAACGTGTAGTGTAAACATACAGGATGACAATTGATTGGAGTGATATATTCTGCAAATTTTAAGTGGAGTTAAATATAGATATATAAGCCCTAAATTTGGAATTGTACTACTAGGATTTACTAGCAAATGTTTTTGGGAATTGCTAATGACCTACAGTCCTCTGCTGTGTTACCTTGTTAAAAATAAAAAGCAAAAACTTTTCATGAAATAGTTGCTTGGTGCTTCTTGGTTCATTATTCCCTTTTGGAAGCCAAAGGCTGATTTGCCAGCTTAGTAAAAGACAAAATGCTATTTGCTGCAAAGACTGTGCTGTCTAAGGCTGTACTGTCTTTTAAAGCCCTTTAGATAATGACTTTGTCCCTTTTGTTCTCCAAGAATTTCCTAAGGAAAGTAAATTATAACAAGTTTGTGAGCAGTATAATGGGATCTGGCAAATGTGTCTGGAATGGAGAAGAGTAAGTTTTGCTCTTTAATGTATTACTGCTATTATTGTATTAAATCTGCTCTTTAATGTATTAGGGACAGACATCCCCAGTAGACACATAATTGACCAAAAGAGGAAGAGTTCTGTAGAGGGAAACATGGGACATTGCAGATAATGCAGTTGGGACAGGGGAGTTAAATTAAGTTGTCAGAATTTGCAGTATTAACATTCATTTATGTCTTTGTAAACTTTAAGTTCTGAATATATCTGATCAAGCTGTCTGGGCCCTAAATCTTTACTTGCAAAGTAATAGAATTTCAGTATTGACTGACATGAGAATTGTTTTGAAGTCTGTTTCTAAAACTTTACCTTCTGACTGCCATGCTATCATCTGTTAATATGTCCAGTATTTGACACTTACTACTTACTACTACAGATTATACCTAACTATGGTTCCTCAAGAGCTTTGTACAAAACACTGAATACTTGATAAGCTGATACCATGGTGCCTCTCTGAAGTATCTTTTCTATCCCATTTTTACAGATGAGGAGAATGAAAGCTGAAAGAACTTACCTTGGCTTGCAAAAGACCCAAGATTTAGATCCCAGCTTTATTGTGTAGTATAATGTACATGACAATCATGAGCCATTCAATATCAGACAAAGGAGTTATTGCTGATATGTGAGATACAGACATGAAAATTGTTCTATGGAGTCAGTACAGGAGCTGCAGAGAAGTTTACTGTGGTGCACAAATTAAAAGCAAAATAATTTAATTTCATTTAAAAAATGTGACAGTTTTACATCTCAAGCCTGTTTATAGTGAAGTGGATTTCTCTCTTGCAACATCTTTGTTCTCAGCACAAAACTGTAAAGCAAATCTGTAGTAAAAATACTGGCAATGCAATTGTGAGTTCCTGTTATATATCAGTCCAAATTATTTTCAGCCTTCTGAAAAGGAGTCTCTTAGGACATGTTGCAAACTGTGGAATACTATGTAAGCATATTGGAGCATTGACTCTCACATTGCCATCTCATACATCTCCTTAACAGAGGGATGGTTTCAACCCTTTGTAATGTAAGTCAGCATCAAGAGTGCCAAATTACTCAGGTTCTTCCATCTGGTCCCTATGACATGTTCGAAATCTGCAGGCATTTCTTCAACCTCACCATCTTCCCTGTTCGGTGGTAACATCTGACAAAGCAGCCAAAGCTTAGCATTAGATGTAGTGGTAATTGTAAATTTAACACATGGTTGTGAAATAGAAACAGCAGTATGCTCAGGTAAACATGCCGAAAGTCCACAGACAAACTTTGTGTCCCTAATTAGAGGTTCTTGTTCTGAAAGGACAAATTGTTGACAAAAATTTATTTTAAACTGGTTATAAAAGGGTTCCAAATTATTGACTGGTTCAGTCATTCATTTAGGTAAGTGCTATACATGATGGTTTTTGTTCTGGCCTCATTATATGTCAGAATAACCCCAAATTTCAGGGCTGCTTCTGATGACGATTTCAGTGTCGTATATCTGGAATAAGGTTAATTGTACTCAGTTCTGTAGGGTACAGCCATGTAACTGAGATAAGGTCCATTTAGCCAACAAATACATTTTGTTATATCCTTTTTCCCCTTAAAGGAAAAAAAAAATATGCAAGTCAGAGACTGTATGGTTTTGTTCACTTGGCAAAGCTCCATCTTATCTCTGCATTGGCTGGTGTCTGGCTCACTACAAAGCATAATAATTTACTGAGCACTGTCAGAATACTCACTTATGAGGGCTGTGTTAACACCAAAGAAAAATTTCACTGCAAGCTGCAGTTACAATTAAAACTGCTACAATTCTCATCTTACACTCAAAACAAGACAACTAGTTTCCCCACTCCTCTTCCTCCATAATCTGTTACTTATCCTGGTACTATTTTATTTCTGAATTAGGGAGGAAATATAGAAACCTCACAGTTGCTCCCTCTTTACATCCCAAATTTATCTGTTTGCCTTTTGTATATATTAGTAGCCAACAGCATTAAACATAATTTTTGCACTAACAAAATCCTTCCCTCAGAACCTGCCAAGACTTCAAATCAATCATTCACAAATTAAACACAATACAGTACAATCAATTGGAAATTTGTAATCCCAAATAATTTGGTAATTAATCTGAGTCTAAATTACATAGATAAGAATATTGTACAATTCTCATGAGTAAGAATGTTTAGATGTCAAACTTCTACTTCTCTTCAAATGTATTTTTTTCAAAATTTCTTATCATTCATGTTGTTCTTTCTTTCAATCTACCTCTTTGGGCATTTTGCTTAAAACTATATATATTAGTCATCATTGTTGATTCTCTTCCAGTAGACACATCCCAAAGACTGAGTACCCTATTCACTTATATTCACTTTGTGACACAGTGTCACCCCCTCTAGCTCTTTTTCTACCAGAAATCTGCCTAGAATACTTATTTTCCATCTTGTGTGGATCTCCTTGATTTCTTTTTCTTGAACAAATACTTGTCACAATTGTCTGTTGATTTCAGACCATTTCTTCAGAGTTTTCAAGCTTGCACTGGAACAGAACTTATTTCTCCCACTTGAAGGCAGCCTTTTTTGAGATGTGCAGGAGTCCAGGTATTCAGATCATTAACAGAAATATTAAACTGGAGAGACCTTATAACTCTCTACAACTACCTTAAAGGAGGTTGTAGAGAGGTGGAGGTCTGTCTGTTTTCCCAAGTAACAAGTAATAGAATGAGAGGAAACAGCGTCAAGTTGTATTGAGTGATGTTTAGATGGAAAAGGTTGTCAAGCACTGGAACAAGTTCCCCAGGGAAGTGGTTGAGTCACCATCCCTAGATGTATAGAATTGGTCTGTTTTAAAGATGTATAGATGTGGATCTTAGGGACATGATTTACTGGTAGTGATGGAATAACAGTTGGACAATTCTATGATTCTATGGATGCAAGTACCCACCAAATGTGACAGAAAAATGGCTTGGCCTCATTTTTGCTGAACCTGTTTATTTCTTTAATTGTTTACCAGCAGTAATGAATCCTAAAAACTTGCTGACTTTCTGTTTTAACCCTGAGGACTCCACTTGTGACTCGATTTAGCAGGTACCTTTTCTCTCAAATGGCCTAGCTTCAGCTAATGCACTTGCCCACAAATGTAAGTACCTTTGGAGGTGGCCTCTTCTACTGTGCAGAAAGACTTATACCTCAGCTGTATTTGTGGCTGTCCCACTTAGACTGTGGAAACCTGTTGCCTCACTCCTGAAACCTCCCTTTGTTTGCATTGCTAGATCAATCTGGGTCTGACAAACTAGAGTGCTCCTGGGAGCTTTTAACTACTTTTTGCATGACACCCCCTAAAACAGATCTGCTCAAAAACTGGAGAGAAAATTTTGCTGTTGAGAAATGGCATTGAGAAAATTCAGAAAGGACAGTTTTAGCAACTGAAAAGCTTCATAAGAGTGCATCCATTTTGATGAATTTCTGTATGAAAGGGAGTAGAAAGGATTATTTCCAGCTCTTTTAATTACATTGGCAAAATACGTATTTTCTATTCTGTTGTTTCATGTCATTTTTTTAACTTCCATTTTCTGTGGTTTTACCTTATTGAAACAAAGTTTTTTGCTTGAGTCACTCTCTTTCTATCTCTGTTTTAATTTTAATATTTTTGCTTTTTTTTTTTTTTCTTAAATTAAAAATGAAAACCATTTAAAATGTTAGAATTTCCCATGGGAGACAAATTTGTGTTCCCAAACCCTTTTACTGCAACCACTGATTAGTTCCATATCTTTTTTTTTTATGCCCAGAGCACTCCAGGCATCATGATTTCCTCTCTGTAGATAAAACATTACCAGTAAGAACATTTTAGATTCTCAACAGAGGAGACACAATTTGAGTGATAAAAAGCCATTCCTCTAGTGACACTTCTTTGACTGGAAATGGAGGAATAATACAATTTGCAGATACAGTATTGGCTTGTGGAGATATTAGAGTAATGTCATCATTGGTATTTT
Organism: Megaceryle maxima; assembly: GCA_024605025.1. Classification (NCBI taxonomy): domain Eukaryota; kingdom Metazoa; phylum Chordata; class Aves; order Coraciiformes; family Cerylidae; genus Megaceryle; species Megaceryle maxima. The sequence goes on from JANHGN010009633.1 coordinate 16,337, forward strand.
ACGGGATTAGACAAGATAGTTCAAAGAATTTCAAATATTGTGAGAGTCATAGACACACTTGATTTTGGTTCTGTGATGACAGGATGAATAGACAGGACCTCTTAGAAGCAACTCTACTGAATCCTCTCTGTGGGTTCATGTTTAGGAACAAATTTTTTTCCTTATTCTTTGTTGGTGAGAATTCTCTGCTCTACCAAATGACATCTAATTAAAGAGGAATAAGGATAGCCATTATATGATAATTACTTCAAAACATCCCTCCTCCCTTTTTAAAAAAAAATCTTGGTTTACTCTACTTATTGTCCTATAACTACAGTGCTGATGATTAAGATGGGGATTCATCTCCCCTTTTCCCCACGCCTTTTCTTGTCTGCAGTGTAGATGACCAGATGTACAAAAGACATTTATAAGCCATGGAGAAAACCAGGTGTTTTAACCATTTTTCCATAGGCACCCTGGAAGTGCCCATTTCTTTCCTGTCTATGTAAGTGCTGCCAGAAGTCTAGCACAGTTGTAAACACTTCCTATTGGAGACATATATCCCACAATGAATATCAGAAATTAAAAATGAGCCATAACTGATGAAAGCTCCATGTCTGACACATAATCCTGTACATTTCTCACCTTGCATGACACAAACCATAGGCAGATCCATATCTCAGCACAACCCTGGAGCAACCTTTTTCCTCAGGTCCCTGCAGATGAGATTCAGCAATGGTGCATGACTGTCCCATTGCTGCATACATGGAGTGTGGCCTCCTGATGAATCCTGGGGATGTATTTGGAAGTGTAGAGCTGTAACTTAGTGGGTGTCCTCGCCTTCTTTCTGGGTATAGAGAAGACTAAGATGCTGCATGGAAAGCAAGTAACAGGCCCAAGGAAATAAATAAATAGCTCAGGAAGGGATGGAGATCAGAGTTGCAATTTTGGAATTAAAGGAAAGCTGCATGACAGGGGATGTGTTTTACTCACAATTATGATGTCTTTGAAGAGTGGAGAATGCACTGAGAATAGAAATCTGTTTTGAAAGTCCTATGCCAAATACCTTTGATATCTGAAAGAAGAAACACAATAAAACTGAAAAAGTATCCGAATTTATCTTAACATGGGCATTTTTTACTCTGAAATAGGAATTGCTATGAAGATAGCTATGAGTACTTCACTGAGCTAATGCCTGAGGCCAATGATTCCTGTCTCAGCCTCTGCTAGAGAGATAGAGGCTTTCCTTGAATTTATGCTAGTATCGTTATTTAGTCTGTCATGCTTTTACTGTAGGGAACAATAAAAACATCTTTATTGTTTTAAAATTTTAGTTGTCTTTGAAATAGCTGGGGATTTTGTCATCCAAATGCAGACACTTCTGTTTCTCTGAGGTTTTTATGGGAACAGTAATCAGAGATAAAGCTATTAAACTGCCAGCCTGGGATCATTTTGTGGCATATTTGTGAGTAAGTATGATTATGAATGTTACAATAATTCCTTCTGAATTATTTGTCAGATTTGTGCTGCTGTGCAATGCATAGTAGGAAGGTTACTACATACAGCTGCCTGTTACCATAAATTAATTTAGCACTGCACTTAGAAAAATCATTGGCCTGACAACATTGGAAACAGAGTCCTTAATCCATCGCCTTTCTCTGCACAGTTGTTCATGATGTAGTTTTGATGGAAAGTTTTTTGTAACAATTGTTTCAAAGGTGAAGGTAGCACAGTATGATGTAAACTTTACAGGTGCTTCCTCTGACTCTGCAAATTGAATGCTGAAATATGGTGGGCTGGTGGGCAACAATAAGCTTTGTTGAAGAGAGACAGAAAGAATTATATTATATATATTATATTATATTATATTCACTATGATGTGAATATTGGGTTAAGTAAGAATGACTTTAATACTAATCTTTTATGAGTCTACATTAGGGCAGTCAAATACTGAGCCAAAGGAGCAGGTGATTGTGTAACATGGACAATGTAATGCTAACTGACTTGAAAGTCATGATACTTACTGATTACAAGAATCATATGCTTAGGATGACAAAGTCTGTGTCCTTTCATTTTATTTATGTTGAAGTCAGAGGCAAAACCCTGTGGGCAGCACAACTTTATTTTTGCTCTCAGTTTCCTAAGACAGTTCCACCTCTTCCAGACATCCTACCATAGCTCCCGTTTTTCCTGCCCATTCTTCCTTTGGCTGCAGCATAATATTGCTGAAATACCCCTCTGAGAAGCATCAGAGGTTTTGATACTTCAAAAAAAGCCACAGAAGGCTTAGCCCAGAGCATAGTCAACCTCAGGGACCAGATGGAAAGCCTCAGAAAATACTAGAAACCAATGGAAGCAATAGAAAGAAGGGATAAGGAGGTCCTGCAATGGCAGGAGCTGGACGAGTGAAGAGTGACAGTGCCAAGTGCACAGATGAATTCCTGCCAGAGCTCTCCCTGGCAAGAAGAGGAGGTGGGAGTAGGTGATGTGCCAGGACCTTCACCCTGGGCAGACTGCTTCCCGCTCCCACACTTCCTGATATCTCCATTTGATTCCCCTGCCCCAGATTAGATGATTTTCTGCTTTGGGTACCTATGAACAAAAATGGTGGTAGGAGAATCATCCTGCTGGGTTGACTTTGTTTTACTTAGTTATGTTAATGTATAGTTGAACCTGAAAGTTCAACTTTGCCTCATTTTGCCTCATAGTATGGTATTTTACCATATTTCGAGATATTGTCCTGCCCAGCTACTTGAAGTGACTGAATGGTCTCATAATTCCTGAGGAACAGTCTCACCATGTGTTGAAAAGAGGTTTTGCTGTAGGTTCCTTCAAGCAACTTCCTGCTTTGTAAAAAAAAAAAAAAAAATTGAGGCTCCTGAGGTCTCTCTCTTGGGATAGAATAAAAAGAAAAAAAAAAGAGAGAAGTATTATTTGAGGTTAATGACACTTTTTTTTTTATGTCAAAAGAGAAATAATTTTTGTCAGGAAAAAGTGAAATTACATTTGACCCCTGTCGACAAATGATCAAGGTATGCTTCATAACTTTGCATTCTCTTTACTGATGTTATTTCTGATGGTATTTCAGATGTCTTTTAACTTTGTACTTTAAGGATATAAAATCCTACTTTTCCTTCTACAGACATTTCCTCCTACTCTTTGCTTAATCTTAAACTCTACCCTTATTTTTCTATATACACCCACACCCAGGAATAATTTCCCTATCTGAAAATGGATTTTTTAAAATTTCTTTTTTTCCACTCAGGTGAAACTTTCAATAAAGAAGGCAGCATACCTTGTGTCTTTAGTACTAAAAAAATTCCATTGTCTTGAACAACTTCTTCGGTGAAAAATGTGATGAAAAAGGTTTAATTCTCTCCTTCACACATATTCAGTGTACTTTCACTGTTGCTCATTTTGTAAAGGCGAAGTAACATAAGTTCAGCTTACCTGCTCCATATGTTTAGATTTCTGCCTCTGAAATGCAGCAAAGAATATATTCATATTTTACAGTGTGCATCTGTGATCCTACAGACTTGTTTGAACTTATTTTGCTGCACGTTTCTCCTATGGTCCAATTAAATTTGTCAGGGTCTTTGAAGGATTTGGATCCATGAAACTGATTTCTTGGAGTGCTATTTTGAGGGTGATCTTATGACATACAGTAATGACTTTGACACTAAGAATAGGATTCTTTTGAACTAGGTGCTGCACAAACCCAAGGTGACCCCTTCCTGATTCCCAGCATTTACATCTAATCAGAGATTAAATATAGCAAATGTAGAAAATAAAGAGGAGGAGGGATGAAAGATTTAAAGTCTAACAGAGACCTAGTGTTAAACAATAGTCTGAATCATCAAGATAATCCTTAAAGACAAGTTTTTAAAGGACAGTTAATCAAGAACCTAGTTTACATTTAATCCCTTATATTTTTCATGAGTTGATTTTATTTATCCTTCTTACTTCCATACCAGTAATCCTTAATTATCCATCACTGCAGAGTCTTTACAGAAAGAAGAGTGGTGTCCAGAAGACATGCTTTATGTATGGAAGACTTGATGAGTTCCTCTTACATTCCAACACATAAATGACAAAGAGACTCATTGAAAACTCTTCTGAATAGAACTACATAAAAAATATCTTTAAAAGCCTGTCTCTGCTTTCTAGATGAATTCAAAGACAGGCAATAATCAGAAAAATACCACAGAGTTTAAGTTGTTCATATTCCTTCTATAAATTCTGACAGCTGCCAAAAAGCAAGGGAAAAAATAATGATAGAAGCCAAAACATAAATGTTTAATAATGAACATATTTTGTGTGAGGCACAATACCCTTCAAGAAGAAAATTAATACTGTGTTTCTTAAAAATTTTCACTTACACTAATGCATATATTCCTATACATTCCCATCTTCCTATATGACTAAGTCCTAAGAAGTTTGCTATTTTTTTTCAGAGATCTGAAATTTTTTTTGCAGAGCCTAAAATGCAAGGTGTTTACTCCAAGTTTAAAAAGGGAAAGGAAGACATAGCTAAAACAGACAAATACAAAAAATTATTTGTCCACTTTTAATTTGAGTAGAAAATTGACTGAAACAAAATAAATTTACAGGAGTTCTAATACAAAACTTCCCTGAAATGAGGTTTTGCTCTGTGCATGACACTTAGTTTGCTAAACTTTCCCCATTATAACTCCTTAAGTGTGTCATTGATATAAAGTGGATAGAATTCAACAAAATTCAATCTATCAGAAATCTAAAGAAGTAGATCCCACTTATTTTTACAGTAAAGAATTGGTTCAATTAACTCAGAAATTGCTTTACAAATGTACAGTAACAGCTGTTTTGTGTTGTAGCTACTTAACAGGTTTTGTTAAAATATATTTCCAAATAGTGTCTTCTTATACTAACCTGGACATAAATTATAAGTTTTAATAAATTTTGTAGAAGTCATACTGATTTGTCTATTTCATTAATAGGGGAATTTTTCAGTTGACTATTTTAAGTGAACTGTGAATTTTGGTAAATCAATTTTAATAGAGATGTATTGTAGAATGGTGTCAACATAGTTATTATATTTGTGATAGAAATCAAGGCTTTCAATTCAAATGCTGATGATGTCATTTGCAAGTCCTATCTCCTAGCTTATAGCGTGTAAAATATAATCTTAAAATGTCTAAAGAAGGTCTCTAAACGTTGGCATCCCAGAGCTGGGGTAGACCATTCAGTGCCCCTGAAACTGTGCCCATGTTTTCCAAAAAATATATGTAGAGGAACGTGAAACAATGTGTGAATGCATTTGACAAGAAGCTTCAGTGGGGTACAAGCTGGAGCATAAGAGGTTTTGGGTAAACATAAGGAAAAACTTTGTCACGGTGAGGGTGACAGACACTGGAACAGGCTGCCCATAGAGGTTGTGAAGTCTCCTTCTCTGGAGACATTCAAAACATGCCTGTATGCATTCCTCTGTGATCTGATCTAAGTGATCCTGCTTTAGCAGGGGCGTTGGACTAGATGATCTTTTGAGGTCCCTTCCAAACCCTAATATTCTGTGATTCAGTGGAAAATGTGACTGTTTTGCTCTTCAGGAGGAAAAGTGTCTTGCCATGACAGTGTGGGATGCTGATATATGGGCAGGTAACATGGTGGCAAAGATGTAGTGAGTGTCAGGGAGGCTGTTCTTTTTTAAAAAAAACTCTTGCCTTGTAGCTGACAGTTAGAAAGGAAAATGGTATTTACAAAACCTGGCAATTTTCTAGACAAGTTACTTTGGAATAGAAAGTGGAAAGTTTACCAAAATTCCTTTTTTTTTTTTTTTTCTTTTTCTTTTCCCCTTTTATTTTCCTTTTTTGGTTTGTTTGTTTGTATTTTAAAAATGGTTGTTTGGTTGGTTTTGTTGGGTTTTGTTTGTTTGTTTGTTTGCTTTCCAGAAATATCTTGGGAGCTGTACAGTTCATGTACTTTTACACAGTGAAAAACTTGCGCAAGGCTCAGTTTATTTTTTGTGGCTGTTGTTATACAATTCAAGCCATAAAGTGCAAATTATTAGACATTCAAGGTTAAAGAATTCTAATTCAAGGAAAATAGGTCATGAAGTTTGCACTTATGTAATCGGAAGATCATTTCCTTCAACATTAATTTGATCACAAGGTACATTCTTTTTCCTGCGGTATGGAAATAATTACAAAAACTTAATTATTACACCACAAGTACAAATCCTCACTCTTAGCTCTACCTTCTGCCTTTGATATTATTTCAATACAAAGTGTTTCAGAGCTGTTCTTAAATCATACTGTTTGTTTCTTTGCAGAAGTATCAAGCCATAATTACTAAGAAATTGCTCTCCTGCCCCAAGAATAGTCAGGCTCGATGGTGAAAATCTTCAGCCTTCTACTCATCCTTTCAATATGCATTTGATTCCATGCAAGTTTTCAAAAATAACATAAAATCTTAAATTTCATTGAAAATGTGTCTTCAATAATTTGTGTAGTGTATTCACATCGAACTGCCCACTAGTTTTATGAACATTATCATAATCAGTATATATGAAATGTGGGGCAGTAGGAGTTCTCTTTTCCTCTGAGAAATATAGTTTCTTTTGCTCCTATTAGCCGATGAAAGCCAAATAATAAAGCAGTAATGAAAAGTGTCTCAAATCCCTATCAGCTGTCTTTTGCAGTGAGCTGCTAACCAGATTTACATTAAATAAGATACAGTTGGGCTAAGAAAGAAGTATTTTATTTCATTCTAATAACTATCATTCCTGCAGCAGGTGCTTCAGCTTGTGAAGTTGCTCCCTTTGCTCTGAATTAGGTTAAAATAGAGGTTATACAGTCTCTCTTCTGTCCACATAGTAGAGTCATTATAAACTGATTTTTCTGTTGCAGTGAGTAAATTGCAAGAGACCTGCTCTCTGCTAATATCAAGATGCCATGCTTGAATCCTGAGTCATACACTGTCTCAAAAGATGCCTAAAAATGAAGGATTTCAATCTTTTGGTGTTGTAAAAGCAAACTCTCATGATTTTTGCTAGTGAGTTTCTGCTCTGATCCCAACCTAATAATAGATTTGGGGTTTTTTCTTGACTGAACCTAAGAAAAAATAGATTTCCATTAACCTGGTCATGGGTAGTTCTTTGTAATACAATAGAATATAAAAGATCTTATTATCAGATTCCACTTATATTCTGTAAAATTAGTTTTTTGCAAAATGGGCATAAATGGATAAAATGTCTTGTCCTTTGTATGTCTGGAACAGCCATTAACATATGGGATTGAATTCACTATGGAATTAAAATATATATAGATATTTGAAAGACTTCTTTCTTAAATTATTACAGGAAATTTAAAGGTGATGGACTGTTGTTGTTTAACCCAGCAGACAACTGAACACTACACAGCTGTTCACTCACTCCATATTCCTTGGTGGGATGGGGTACAGAATCAGAGAAAAGGTGAAACTCGTAGGCTGAGATACAGTTCAACAGGATAGAAAAAGAAGGGAAAATAATAATAATGCTAAAAGGGTATACCAAACAAGTGATGCACAAAGCAATTGCTCACCACCAACTGACTGATGTCCATCCTGCTTCTGAGCAGCTGGCTGCCACCCTACAGCCAAATCCCCCTAGTTTTATCATTCAGCATGATGTCATATGGTATGGAATATCCATTTGTTCAATTGTGGTCAGCTCTTCTGGCTGTGTCCCCTCCCAGCTTCTTGTGCACCTCCAGCCTACTCATTGTCAGGGCATCATGTCAAGCTGAAAAGTCCTTGGCTTAGTGTAAGCACTGCTCAGCAACAACAAAAACATCTCTGTGTTAGCAGCATTATCCTCATTCTAAATCCAAAATACAGCACTATGCCAACTACTAGGAAGAAAATTAACTCTATCCCAGCCAAAACCAGGACACAGATCTATTTAACTTACCCTTCTCTAACTAGAGACAGAAATCAGAATAATATTTCATTCATCTGAAAAAATGATAGGCTTAAGTTGGGATAAGACTAGCTGGTTATTTATGGTTTTACCATGCAAGACCACATTACTTATGCTGATTATTAAGGAATGAGATATATCTAAACCCTCTACTAGGAATATAAGTAACTGATATGAAAAATGGCTAGCTGCATAGGCAAGAATTGGCCTATTGTTACTAATTCAATGCCTTTTCCTTAGAGTACCCAGTACTCTGCCACACATCATGTGGAAAAACAGGCAGGTGACAAAAGACTCCATATTTTGGGAAATTTTTCTGTAATTCCTGTACTTACAGGTTGTTTTGTGATTTGAAGTAGGAGGCTTGATAACCCTTATGGATCTAACACAAATATTCAAGATGAGGTTTCTTGCTCTGTGGACTGGAACCAATTACAATCTGAAAAAAGAAGTTATTCCTAAACTGTTCAATTCACATATTTTTAAACTATCTCTTGATCAACTGTAATAGCAACTTTACTGCATATGTGAAAAAAATGCATTGCAAATACATAGAACTGTAAGGCTCTGAGCCAGACCTCCTATTCTGCCCTATTCCTCCTCACCACACATTTGGCTTGCTCTTTAGATCTAATGAAATGTGCAAAATGAGCATGATGGTTCTGCCCTTTGTTGATCTCTGATTTTCATAAGCTTATAAGGTCTCCAGGGCAGGAATGGTTTCTAACCAGCCTCTAAGCTTTTTCTAAATATGTATAATTAGGTTTGCAAAATTGCTTATGTTTTAAACTTGGATCAGAAATTGTGAGCTGATTTCCATTCAACTTCAACAAAATATTTCAGCTTTGGCATAGATGAAAGCATAAAAAACCATAGGATTAAAAAGAATTAGAGTATTATAAGCAACTAAAAACAGCCTAAAAAATGAAATTTTACCTCTGGTGAGACTAATATTTTTTGTCTGGGAATTAGTGAGTTGGCTCAGCATGTGTATGACGTTCATATGTCTGTTTAAAGGTATTTCATAGGAGCTTTCGGAGGGCTTTAAAAGCAGTGATTTCCAGTAAGCTCCTGATATTAATCTTTTCACTCCTGGCTATTCCTTGGCCTCTGGAGCCTGGCCACAGCCTTTTGTTCCTTTGTCTTCCTTGTTGTTCGGACCAACCCAGACAGCAGAACGTTAGTGATAATCAGTAAAACTTGTTAGTGTGGGCTCTGATCCATACCACTTCTTCCTGGAGGCTGAGAGGACACAGGGTTTGTCTCCCTGGGTAGATTCAGAGGAGCTTTGAATTCTCTGCTTGTTGACCAATCTGGATGGCCATGTGGCAGCCCTGGGAACCGTGTTGCTATGTCAGTGCCTCTCCTGAGCTTATTAGCAAGGTAGAGTGACTGGATTAGTTGTTTCTTTATACATGAGCTATGCTGCTTTTGTATCAGACCTGGTTATGCCCACAGAGCTTGTAATGCCAAACAGAGGAATTCCAGGGTCTGTTTTCACCCGTGCATGTAACTTTTATCCATTATGGGGACCAATTCTACAAACATTTCTTCAAATTCTGAGAGTTACTTTTTAGAGTTAGAGTGCTAGACTTTGGCAAAAGAAACATATTGCTTTCTGATGAAGTGTCAGGCCTCTTCCCTCAAATCATAACTTTAGCTTAATTGCTTTTGAAAAATGACACGATGTGTTGTTCTATCTTGCGAGACATTAAATGATGTGGAAAATCCATTAGAGATCCTGCTGGGATGTGGATAACACCCGAGGACCAAATGTGAAGCTTTGTATTTGTTAATTTCCAAACCTTAAGGCATGAGCTTTAAAAACATTTGCATATACAGTATATCAGATAACATTAAATTTTTATAAAGAAAGAAAGCAAGCTGATAGCTGTTGGCTAAAGAGTAATTCAAAACAACAACAAAAAAGTGCTCTGTTGTTCCTTGATCTCTTGTCTGCACTAGGGCCATTTAAAGTTGGAGATAACAAGGTTAGTGTCTACGCTCAGGCAGTATAAAATAAGGCTGCAGACAGGGAGGAGAGAAGCTTCAATATATGAATTTCCACCTGGTTTCTTCCCTTCTGGTAGAAGTTGGTTTCTGGCAATCACTAAGCTCCAGATCTGAGGGAAATGTCAGCTGTTAAACTAGAAAGCTTTCAACTTGCAGAAAAGGGTGTGGATGAAAGACTTAAAAGGACAGCAAAGCACAAAAAAATAAATTTTCAGTGACATGGCAGACTTTATCAGAGGGTTCCCAGAGGACTTGGAGACAAAGGCTGCCTCTCAGAACTGAGGCAAAACCAAGTGGCACCTCATTAAACCTCTTCTGTTTGTTTTGTTTGTTGTGGGTTTTTTTGTTTCTTTTTTAAAGTTATTTATTTATTTATTTATCCGTCCATTTTACCTCCTGCTTTCCATAATGCCTATTTCATAAAACATCCACCAAGTCACACTTCAGATTGTGCCTTAGTAATCCATGTTAACTGGGGGAGCAAAGGAAAAAGATCTGGAGGGAGTGGTAAAGGAAATAATGCTATGGAGGAAAACTTCAAAGCACATGATAGATATATTTTTGAAAAATAAATGAAGAAAGGAGTAAATTGGAATTAAGATACTGAAAAAATGTCAAACTGATTTTCAGAAGGAAAGGGATAAGATGATGCAAAACAAACAAAAAATATTTAGTTTAACAACAATTCTGCCCTGCCTGTTTCCTCAGTACTTGCTAATTGTGTGCCTGATTTGACAAGCACAGACATAATGTGAAGATGTTAGGAGAAAAGCTGCTATTAAGGTATCAACCGCCAGTTTGGAGCTGTCTCTTTTTTTTTTTTTTTTTTTTCTTCACATTTTTAGGCTTCTCAGTAAGGTTGAACATAGTCACTGCACGTTATAGACTCAGAAAAAAAAAAAAGTGGATTAGCCTCTCAGTCCTGAGGGTCACTCAGGAAGCAGCTTCAGTAGAGTAGGGAAATACTGATAAAAGTGTCACAGTGTACAGGCACAGTGAATATCTGAGTAGGTCTCAGTTTGCATTGAAGCACTACAGTTTTGTCTGATCATCTCGACCTTGAGCACTGCATATTAACTTCCTACTTTAGGTTTTTTATTTTAGTTTGCAGTGGTGTCAAACACAAAAGAGGCTGCAGTCCTGCATCAAACAGCAGTAGTACACATGCAGAGGACTGTATCAGCTGTCATTCTTAATCATGAGTACACTTGGAATACCCAGTTTGTCAAGGAAGTTGTCTTATTTACAGACCACTGTCTGTCTTTCCAGTATGCATGTTGGTTTGTCTTTCTGTCATTTTTACTCAAACAGTTATAACTCCCAAATGAGAGGTCCCTTTAGTCAGCATAATACTGTGTTGTATCCTACCTCTTATCTTTGTCATTGGTGATACAGAAAAACTGACCCTTCCAACCCGAACTGTTCTATGATTCTATGTTCAAAACTTAATTTTTCACAATCTCAAAATTTGGGTGGCTCATTTACACAAGCAACATTTATCTTGCTTCTGTCAGGACAACACACTCAGGGGGGATTTATGGGAAATACACTTTGGAAGAATCAGGATCAGGATGCCAAAAGTGTAAGTGTATTTTAGGGTGTTCGCTTATGTGACTTAGGTCACTTAGGTGAGTGGTGAGTTGGTGAGAAGCTCAGACTTCCTGCATCCAAACCCCAAGGGATCTTTCTTCAAGTCAACCTGCCACCTTTGTGTTTGGTTTTTGTTCTGACCTTTGATTTTTATTTCTTGTGCAGTTACTTTTTAAAAAATTTTTCAGAAAGTAATTCCTACTCAGTACAAAATAATTCTGGTTCAAAATAAAGGGTTTTTTTTATTTATTTTTAAGTGTTTTGTTTGTTTGTTTGTTTGTTTTTTAGTTTCAATAATAAATACTGATTTAGCATGCCAGAGAATGCAGTTACTGAAACTGGTAAGAAAGAAAGAAAAAACAAATATATAATCTTAGTATTTCCAGATTGTATTCTTTCTCCTAGGCACAAGCTCAGTGATGGGTCATGAGCTCACTGTATGACCTTCATCCCCATTAAAATTTAATGAAAACCAGGATGCTTAGTTATTTCTAAAATTCCTATCTTTGTTGTTGTTCTGTGGATCTTGTGAAGACGTTTCCTCCCGGCAATCTCATGCTTGGCTTCTGTGATCAGCTGTGATCAGCACCACAATATTACCAGATTATTCTAATTGCAGCAGCAAGCAGAGCCCACAGGAAGATGTGGGGAACCAAGATGAGGAACAGGATCAGGACTTGAAACAGAAAGGACCAAAGCAATTTAAAAGTGCTTGTTGTCCCTGGTATCCTCTTGAATAATGGATAAAAGCAAAGCTTGCCAGATTTGACAGGCTGACTGCTGAGGAGGCAGGAACTGAATGAGGCAGATACAGAGGGAGTCCATGTAAAAGCATCAGATAGAAGCAGGAACGTGCCATGGAAAATAACGACAACATGTCAGGTTGAGAGACACTTTTTCACCAGTGAATTTGTAATGTGGCTTCTAGCTGGTAAATTAAGATGCTAACTGGTTTTCCAAGAGCCAGATTGTAAGCAGGAAATGCAGCATCTTGGGTGTTTTACATGGTCTCCCACCAGAACCATGTGTGTAACTGTCCCTCCTGTGTCTCATGAGGGTGGCATAACCCAAATTCTCCAGGAAGTGGACATTCTGTCTTCTCAGATTTGATTAAGGAAGTTTGGCTTCTTCATCCCTTGGTTTTATGGCAGGGTGTATGATGCCTGGCATAAGCTTTCTGGATTGTCAGGGCAGTCTGGGTTCGAGCTGTGTTTTGATCCTGATTCCACCTTACCTTTAACTCCATCAGAACCACTGCCTATCTGACAACAGCCAACTTTCAAGATAAAGGCACAGACTTTAAGAACAGCAAAGAATCCCTTCGTGGTAGTTCCTGTTTGGAGAGAAGGAGCTGTCACATAGATCATGATCAATTAGCCATGAAGAGAAACATTTCAAGCCCTTAAATAAAAATGAAGTTCTGATCTGGGGAGTAGAATAGATCAACATTGCTCTGTATTTAATGACAGTGAATTTATTCTGCACAGCTTTCTCCAGAGATTATAAAACAGATGTTCAGCCATAAGTGTCAGAAACAAGCATTCTCTGTAATGAACAAGTACAGTTCTTGCAGGGGTAGTTAAAAACAATATAGACTTGATCTAATACGTGCATTATTTTTGCATCTCCTTTCTTTCTGGCATTTTAATGGCTGCAGTGACTGACAAGGAGACTTGGAGAAGACAGCCACCATATCATGCTTCTAAGTTGGCGTCATGGTTAATAAAGCAGTGCTTGGGAAATTCAGTCCAAGCAAAAAACCTAAGGCTGTATTATCCTTTTCCTCACATTTCAATTTCTAAAGATTTATAACCTATCTAAGTAGTATTTACACTTCAAGCTTCTTTAAAGGTCTTTTCTTCTTAAGGCAGAAGATATTTTTGCTTTTTTGCATATAGGGGCTCTCTGCTATAGCTGCTTTGCAGTCACCTGCTTCTAATCCTTCTTGATTCACACAGTGCTTTTGGCAATTTCCCAGCTTTACTCTACCGTACTGTAAAGAGTACACTTAGCATGGGCTCTAGCTGTTAGTTTCTGAGAAGGAGGTTGGTGATTATCTCTGCCACCCAGCCACAACAAAAACAAAGTACTCTATGAAATGCTGAGTGATGCTGCATTCTCCAAGTGAAGCATGAGTTTCTTATGTACTGTGGACAAGTATCAACTTAGACCCCCTGGAAAACAATTTTTGCATGTCTACTGTTGTTATGGAGCTTAAGAATGCCATTCAAATCTCTGTATTTCTCTGTTTTACCTGTTAAAGGTTTTATTCTCCATCAACAGATGTTTTGGATTATCTAACATAGGCTAGGCTTGAAAGAAAGGGACAAGAGACACTAAGATAGTACCATGTTCCTGTTGAAGAATTGCTGCCTTTATTATCAAACATACTCAAGATCTATGTACTTTCAGTAAGATTATTCTGCATTTTGAACAAAAGATGTGAGAGAATGTATGGGATTATGATGTTTCCCTGAATGTGCATGCCTTTATTCCAAAACTGGCTTCATGCAGCAGGTCAAAGAAAAGAACCTAGTGATCTTGTTCTGTACAAATACACCCACTACAGAGAGTTAATCAGAAAGACTCAGGATATCACAGGTACTATACATCAAGTCAGAAATCACATAGGGTATCTAACAGATCAAATTAACCCTGTGTTTGATGCTAGGGAACTCACTGCATTCAATTTTTGAATTGATTCAACATTTGAATCAATTTTTTCCCTATCATTCCTCCCATACCTAGATCCTCTTGGGATTTTTCTAACTCTTTGAATGAACTCCAGTATTTAATTGGAGACTGCCTAGTGAGCTCCATCACCTTTCCCTAACACAATAAAGAACTGCAACTTTAATTTCTTGGATTTTGCAAATCTAAAACATGTCAAGTGTAAATATTTCCAAAAAGCATTCTGCTGCCTTTATGAAAATTGTATCATTCTAAAAAAAATAAGTGAGCTTCAGATGTATTCACAGCTAAAATTTGTGTAGGTGACACATCCAGTGTGCAAAATGAGCCAATATATGCTGGCACATGAGGATAACTCTCAAGAGAGGCTTTCCAGCATTTTCCAGAGAGGAATCAGAGTAGGAAAGGGTGCAGGAGGATGTCAAAGTTTCCATATTGCTCCTTTTGAAAGCTTGCACCCCCATTTCTAAGTTCCCATTTCAACACTACATACACACTTGGAGAACCTTCATGGGTCTTGTAACTTAGTACTATAGCCAAAACACTTGGTATTGCATTCAAACAAAGACACATTTCAGACGTACAAAGGTCACTTGTGTGCAAGCCAACATTAACAGGTTTTGCACTCTGAAGCAAAATCAGCTTACAAGTACGGAAAGAGGCTAAAGCAACGTGTGATCCTTTGTACCCCTGTAAGCGGATGAATGCTGGATGGTTCTCAGGCTGAATTTTCAGCTCTTACAAGCTGAATCTTCTTTCTAGGACACCTATGCTAAGCATAAATCCCAGTATGAACCATAGCACAAAGCCTTAAGTGTACCACAGAGGAGTCTGCTGTTGTGGCTGTAATGACCTCAAATAAGCTTTGCCTCTTGGTATTATATAAGCAGCTGGCTTGTTATGGTATCTGCAAAGGCAAGGCATGAAGAAGCATGATCCTAACACCATATGAGTGTTAGAGGAGGTAGTACATTATCAAGAGTTCCCAATACTCTAATAATGACATTAAAGAAGTCACTTGCTGTGAGCCATGCAGAACAGCATCATCAGTGGAAGATACAGGGGAAAAAACAAGTAACAGACCCTGCCACGTGTTGTAAAAGAGGGGACAGTGTGTTGACATTAGTTACCCAGGGCCTTTGTGCATGGCTGTTGTGTGACCTTGAGTCTTTCTTTCACATGTATATGAGGTTATAAAATACAAAACAAATCAAAACAAACAAAAAAAAACCCCACAAAACACCAAAATTAACTCTATTTGTAATTTAGATGTGGTGCTGCCATGATGTGTTTGTATCTCCATAAGGCTGAACTTCTCCATTTTCCTGCATAAATACACAAAGTCTTCATTATTTTAAATTCTCTGTTTCCTGTGTTAACCAGTCTTGGCTGCAGCCGGAGAGGATGGATGCACACTGTACATAATATTGATGAGCACTGACAGTTCTTTGACAAGATAGCAGAGGAGCACAGGCCAGTAAAAATTCACAGAGGAGCAACTGATTTTTTAATTTTTAAATGCAAGATACTTTCTGATTTTCAAAGTAGACTATTTTGTCTTCATATTAAATTCTTTCACAGTGTGTTGTTGGGAATTCAGTAGCAGTGACAGTCTAAGGACCTAAATGAAACAAACTTTATAGGGAGAATTAATCTTATATCCAGTGACATGTTTGAAAAAGCAAGAAACCTTTATACCCAGGTCTGGGAAAATTCAAAATCTAATAAATTTTGAAAGGATTTGCTAAGAGTTTAAATTGTGCTCTTGAATGAATGAGATGGTTTTAAAAAAGTGGTGGTCAGTTCTTGTGGTGCAAAAAGGAATGTTAGGGCAGGGAGGAGTGATACAGCTGTCAGCCTCTAAAGCATAGAAAGGGACAGAGACACTTACTGCCTGGGAAGTAGCTAGGTGGTTTTTCAGTATGGTTATTATGGTCCTCACTAAATCAAATCTCCTGTTCAGTAGAGAAGTTAATTTAATTCTTGGTTTCATATTTCCAAGACCCTACCTGTTCAATTTAAAAGAACTCTTATGTCTGACATCCTACCCTGGGTGTTTCTTTGTGTTTTACCCTAAACACTGTTGTTTGCATTTCCCAGGATTTAAACCTCTTATCTGACCACTGCACCATCCCCCATTGTGTATGTGGCTTTTCATGTGTCTCAGATGAAGAATTCCAAATGATAATATTTTTTATGGACAGAATGGTAGTATTTGAGTGACAAGCAATTAAGAAAATGAATTTAAAATATGCTGATTAATTCTGAAGCAATAGGAAGTTAGAGATAAGTGAAGGATGAATAAAACTAATAAAACAAATACTTTGCTCCAATTCCTTACATTTAAAGAAAAAATTATATTCTTCAGAACTTCATCTCCAAGATCTCGTACTGCCTAAGTGGGAGAATGACACAAATAAGAGCACAGAAATTATTCCAAAAAAGTTTTGCATCAGATTGTAATAGGGGGTCCTGAAAGTGGCTGTTAGGCAAAGAAAGATAATAAGATTAATGGTTCCTAGACCTCATCTATACACTGCAGATAGCAAATCATGATACTGCTGCTGATGTATACCCCTTTTGTGTTGCTTTAAGGGATATAGTTTTAATGTAATCAATCATAGAATCATGGAATGTCTTGGGTTGTAAGGGACATCTAAAAGTTATCTAGTTCAACCCCCTGGCAGTGATCAGGAACATCCTCAACTAGATCAGGTTGCTCAGAGCCCCATCAAGCCTGACCTTGAATGTCTCCAGGGATGGGGCCTCCACCACCTGCCTGGAAAACCCATTCCAGTGTTCCACCACCCTCATAGTAAAGAACTCCTTCCTAATGTCCAAGAACTTCTTCCTAATATCCAAATGTTCTAGAAGGCTGTGGAAAATATATATGATTTAAAACTTTACCATTTATCCAATTATCTCATGCAGATTTTTGAATCAGGAGTATGAAATAATAAAATATTTAGTTATTTATTCTTTTATGTTTTGCTGTTGTGAAGGAATTGCCTGTATTGAAAGTGTATTATAAAAAAACAAAAAACCCCCCACAAACAAATGAAAAAAACACACAACCAAAAACCAAAAGCAGATAGGATTGTGAGAGGCAACATGTAAGAAAGGGAGAAGAGCTTGTAAAAAAAAATATTAGGGGTTAATTAAAGATTGTTTAAAGACATTAAAAAGATTATAAAAGTCTTCTGAGAGTGGGACATAATAAGCATACCCAGAAAGTGCAGAAGCCTGAAAAAAAAATGATACATGAAATGGATAACAAAGTAAGGCAAAGTAGGATATATAATAGAGAAAGATGACAAAGATTACATCTGTTATGCTTTAAGACCTTGAAAGTGAGAAGATAGGGGCAGAAGAACCTGCTAGCAGAGACATCCATGCTATAAGATTAGGCAACAAAGCAAGAGCTGCAAGAAGCTGTACAATACAGCTGATGGGTCCCCTCTGCCATGCTAAGGATTGTGTCACTGTTGTATCTAGGCTTTATGTACAGATGACATATGAATCCAAAATGTTGAAACACTTATTTTTGAAAAACTGATGAAATGTGGCATTCTTATGGCTGTTTTTTACTACTGTTTCCAAGCTTAGTACCTCCTCCACTCCCTAATTTTTATTGTAGGGGTAATATTGCAGTCACTGTTATGATCAAGGTATATAAACAAGTCAAAAAGTGGTCATAACTTTTATTACACCAACTTACATGGTTGGAAAACTACACCAGCGTTCAGGCACATGAGTTCTTTTTCAGGCCTGAAATAGAGAAAGCCATTTTTAAAGGTAATCACAAAGGTAAACCACCAATTGCTTGCATCACCTGAAACAAAGAATATTTAACATTTGTGTATGGGAGAGATGTTGGCAGGAAAAGAAATGTTTAACTGGTCCCTTATCACCTACACGTTTCCTCATGCTCTGGCTCTGGTCAAGAGTGAGCCAACAGACTTTCCACAAAAAAAAGTGTGCTGGTTTGACCTTGGCTGGATGTCAGGTACCCACCATACCACTCTATCACTCCCTCCCTCCATCTCTTAGCTGGACCAAGGGGGAGAAAATAAGATGAAACTCGTAGGTTAAGACAAAGGCAGTTAAATGAAAAGCAATGCAAGGCCATGTGGGTGGAAGCAAAAGAAAACAAAGATTTATCCTCTACTTTCCATCAGCAGGTGATGTCTGGTCCCTTTTCGGGAAGCAAGGCTCTAATGCACAGCATTTGCTCCAGAAGACAAACAGATGCCCCCTGCTTGTCCTTTTTCTAGCTTTTATTGTTAAGCTGACACCATATGTTATGGAATATCCCTTTGGTCAGTTTGGGTCAGCTGTCCCAGCTGTGTCCCCTCCCAAGATCTTGTCCACTCCATCCCACTGGTCAGGGGGGTAATATTGGAAAAACAGCCTTGGTGCTGTATGAGCCCTGCCCAGCAGTAGTCACAACATGGGTGTGTTATCAGCACCTTTCCAGTTCCCAGTGCAAAGCACAGCGCTGGGAGGGCTGCTATGGGGAAAATTAACTCCAGCTCAGGCAGACCCAATACAAAAAGTCAGATATAACCTAACCTTGCTGTCATGAGCTAAATGGATGCAAATAGCTCTAATGATGATCTTTTAAACGTGGCTCAAGTACTGCCAGTAACAGCAATATAGACATAGCCAGCAAGACTTGCAGTAGGGCAGGAGATTATTTTAGGCAATCTTAATACCAAAGCACTGCAGTGATGCTTCTCCTTGTTATTACTACAGACACCTTGAACAGCTAAATGAATGACAAAGCAGTCAGATCTAATCTAAGCATCTAAAGCAAGGGCATAACAGGCATGCTGTTCGTTTATTTGTCTTTATCAGAGATCTTTCTTATATAGCGTGTATATAACTGTTTATTTCCTGTATGTTATCCATGCCTATTAGCATGTCAGAGATTAAGACATCGATATCTAGGCTATATGTAAGTATGAGAATCTAGTGTCATGGCACAGATTTAAAGTGACTTCAAAGTAGTTAGTTAAGAAGAAAAATGGTAGTCCCAATAGAGTAGTAAATGATTACCAAATACACTTACAGCTCAGAAAAATGAAAACCCGAGTTATTAGAGGAACATCATATTCATTGTTTTTATGTGAATTCTCTTGAAGTTTTATATCTGGAAGAAATATTTTTCCTAAAGAAAATTGATTTTCTCTCTCACTAATATTTCAATTTTATTTGTACCAGTCAAGGTAAGGGCTTTTTCTTTGGTAACAAGGACTGTGGGTTTTAAATGCAGTAAAATCACTTTTCCATCATTTTCCAGGTCCAGAGAAGGGCAACAAAGCTGGTGAAGGGTCTTGAGAATAAGTTTTATGAGGAGTGGCTGAGGGAGCTGACGCTCTTCAGTCTGAAGAAAAGGAGGCTCAGGGGAGACCTTATCGCTTTCTACAACTGCCCGAAAAGGAGGCTGTAGAGAAGTGGGTGCAGTTCTTTTCTCCCAAGTAACAAGTGACAGGACAAGAGGAAATGGCCTAAAGTTACACCAGGGGAGGTTTAAGTTGGATGTTAGGAAAAACTTATATACTGAAAGGGTTATCAAAGACTGGAACCGGCTGCCCAGGGAAGTGGTTGAATCATGAATCACCTTCCCTGGATGTATTTAAAAGCTGTCTAGATATGGTGCTTAAGGATATAGTGTAGTAGTTGCCCTGGTAGAGTTAGATAACAGTTGGACCTGATCTTAAAGGTCTTTTCTAACCATAGTGACTCTGTAATTCTGTGTGATTCTGTGTGAAAATATCATTAAATAAACCTGGAATTCACATAAGCGATGACCATGGTATGTCTACTTTATACTATACTAAGTATCGGGGAGGAATACCATAAAAATTTATTTTCCTAAGAACATTTATTAAACACCTCTCCAATCATGTCCCAGCTTCACACTGCCTGTAGTCATAGCTTCAACCATGTATGCCAATGACTTATTGAGCCCATTTTTAGCTGGAAATGGTGAGCATGATGACCTTCAACTAACAAGATGTAAAGGTAATGCAAAGACAAGTAGATTTCTGACTGCCATTTCAATCTATCTCAAACACTACTCAAAAAGTATCTTTACTGCAATGGATTTAGAAGTTAGTTGATGCAGAGGAACTGAGCATGGTTGCTTGGCAAAAGGTTTTGGAGGAGGATAGATTGCTGGTGTATAGTTACCAATTATTAACTTTAATCTTGTTTTAAATTATGTATAACCAGAGTTACTCTATTGATGTCACTGGAGTTACTCCAACTTTACAGTGTAATGCTATATTTCACAATAGAAATGTGGCTGTACAGACCTGCATTCTGCTGCAACTAGTATGTTATATGATCAGTCCCATGAGGATTGGGATTTGTTATGGTTTAAAAAAATCGAATCAAAGAATATTAACATCCAAAGTACAAGACCCTGCTTATGGGAAGCAGTAAAAAATTTAAATTCTATGCTGTGTAGTTCACACCAACACTGAGGATTTCATTTCATATATGTGTAAGCAAGGGTAGCATCCCATGGATATGTCTACATTAGAAATTTAGAGCTCTAGAATTGTTCTTTTTGGTGCAAATTTGGTGTGTATCTGTATGTGGAGCCTGGCAATGCACATCTGAGCATTGATGTACTGGGTGTGGTTTCATTCTGCTGGAGCCAGGGCTGAACCTGGAAAAGCCACCTCCAAGTCTAACTTGCTACACAATGCAAGGTAGTCCCGTTGCTAGCTGTCTCCACACAAGAGCTGTGCACCCAGGACAGGCACCTGGTCATATTTCATTGCCAATTCAAGTGCAATGCAATCGTATTGTCTTTGAACCACAACAGACAGCACGAAACCAAACCCTGCTCCTTCCACCTTTGAGACCCACATATAGATAATATAATGGTACCCATGCATAAATACTGATAACAATAGAGATTAACAAATGCAGGTATAATGTAACGAGTCCAGGTTTTTTTTCTTTCCTGGTGGTCTGAAGTTGATATATTCAGAAATTTTAGTATCCTGATTTCTTTGAAATTTGTAATATCTTAAAAAATGGGATTCTCATTGTTTTTTCAATACTATTTGTCTTCATTTACTTAAGGAAAAATTGTAAAAAACATCTTGTACCCCATAATTTGTAAGAAGTCTCAATTGCTAGTCCTGAGGCAGCATTAGTCTTAAGAGATTTTACACAGAGGCATTGGAGATGTTCCACCAAATCCTGCAGTTTAACCTACAAATTTGACATCTGTCTTTTGGGTCATATTAATCTCCATTTAGAAGTTGCCATTTTTCTGATATTTCTATCTAACTTTATTTTTATCATATAAACTAGAATTAAATCATGTGATTATCACTTTTAAGCAAATATAGTTGGTTTTCAGTATCAGTCAGGGCCATCTTGAAGAAGCCATTTAAACTGCATAGGGAATTCAGCTATTCATATCATGCTTGCTTGCACAAGCAAATCTTGCCAAGCTGAAGAGCTTCAAGTTAAGCCATATGGTTTTGATAAAACATGGTGACTTGAAATTTATTTTCGCTTTGTAAAACAAAAGTCAGTGGCAAAATTCTGCATGTGTAAAATTAAGACTCAGGAAAAAAGTGAAGTATAGGACTGTTGGTGTGACCCTGCTTGCATTCAGCATTTTGATGGCTCAAGATGATTCTTTGCAAAGCACTAGTTGCAAGAAGAGAAAAACCCACAGTATAAAGGTTCCAAAAGAAAATTACTTTACTTTCTAACATGGATAGTGAATGTAGGTAACCTTTTTTGAGAATCCACTCATGAGACATGCTGAAGGGTTCCCAAAATGCAGGTTAAAAACTTCTTAAAATGAACTGCCACTTTTTGAGTGCCCCAAATTATGAATTACTTTTCGTGTACCTTAACTCGAAAACTGGACCAATAAATGGCTTCAGTTATGGCTTCAGGCTGAAACAAGGTAGGTTTAGACTAGACACTAGGAAAAAATTCTTCACAGAAAGAGTGGTGGGATATTGGAACAGGC
>JANHGN010009633.1:38656-59320 GCA_024605025.1 Megaceryle maxima
GTAGAGTAGGGTGAATGGTTGGACACGATGATCCCATGGGTCTTTTCCAACCTAGATGATTCTGTGATTCTGTGAAATGTTCTTTTGGTGAGCTACAAAGGAACTCAGCAAAATATGTGAAATGCTGCTTTTAGCAGATATTTGTAATGAGTATGAAAGGAAGCTATTTCTGTGTGTGACACTTCAAGGCATGCATTATAATGGACAGTTTGAGGTCCTACATTGTCCTGTATATTTGGGGGCTGAAATTGGATTTAGAGCTCTCCATTTCAGTTGTTTGAATCATGAGCCTCTCTAAGACTTCATATTTGAAATTTGCTGCCCTTTAATGTTCTGACTGATTTGAGTATAAAGTGCCTAAATCTAGCAAGGGAAATAAAAATATTTGGGTTTGGCTGTTTAGATTTAAGGGTGCTTTTTCCAGACACTTTTCTGCTGTATAATCAGAAACTAAAATCACTCCTGAAAGGACCCAGCATGACTCTAAAACACCAGAAACCTATTCTTATTTTATGAGGCAAGATAATACTGCAATCCATCCTTATTGCTTTGGCCTCTTCCGAGAGTTGGCAATTTTTGCTTTGTTTATAATCATACTATTTGAAAGGCACTTAAAAAGCATATTCCCTTTCTATGTACCAAATACAGAAAGTGTTACACTTTTGTTTCCATTAAAATATATAAATACTCTGTTCATGCTGAAGTTGATAGCAAAAATCTTACTTCTGGAAGTATTACTGTATATAATATCTAATGTTTTATAGTGCACTACCCCCTGTGAGGAGTTGAGTCTATGCCTAAACTGGTCTCTGTTGGGGATGAGAAAAGTGGGTCAGAAGCAGCATATACTGATCCAAATCAGACCTTGTGAATTTTCTCTGTAAGCCAGAAAGTCTAATCTATGTATACCAATGTAAATTAAATTTCAAAAGTGTCTTTTACAGTATTACAGAGAAAATACAATCAATAAATTTCCTCTAGGAAGGGTTACAGCTTCTGTAATCTGAGCTCCTAACATTGCAGGAATGGTTTTTTATTCAGTACCTCTCTGTCAGGTCCCTACCTGCAAAATTAATATACTTCACCTCAGAGTGGTACAATAAGGGTTTAGTTATCTAGTGCTAGTAAGGCACTATAATGATGATGACACTATAATGAAGAATACCATAGAAGTTGTCATGGGAATTTTAACAATTCTCTATGCAAACAGTATTTTAATTTTGTGTAACAGACCAAGCACAAGGGCACCCTCTGGGCCATGAGGACAAACTATAATGGCAGAAACCTGCTTGCCCACTGGGTACCATCCCTCCTCTCACCTTCAAGGGGAACAAGTCCTAGGGCCACAAAAGGGAAGATAATAAAAGAAAGTAGTTGCATAGGGAGTAAATTCAGGATACTCAGGAAATTCCTAATTTTCCAGTGCATTTTTATTCTGGGGGATGTGGGGGGTGTGGTGGGGAGCTGTGTGGATGGTTTGGTACATCTTTCATTCCTGTGGTATAGTAATACTAATACTTTTGTTGCTGATACATTGGTTCTGTTCTGATGCTCTCAATGCATGAGTACATGTTTCTGGAGGATTTTTTTTTTTTTCCAAAGTGTTTTAAGAGTGTTTGGAAGGTTTAATCTGTTAAGAGTTGAAATCAACCCTAAAGTGATTAATGACAACAAATGCCAGCAGGGAAACTGCTGAAAATAAAGGTTAAATGGTCTGTGCTTGCTTCCAATGTCTTTCCTTGCCAAGCTCATAATTATTAAGAGGTAAATTTAGCCCCAGGTCTAGTACTAGACTGGTGCATGAACAAGTTGTTTAACACTAAGAAATAGAGCTGCAAAATAATGTAGGTACTGCACTTTTGGGGATGTACCTGCTGATGTGGGATAACACCCTAGCTTGCCATGAGACAGGAGTGTGGTTAATTTAGTGCACTTTGAGCGAAAAGTTAAGATGTTTGCAACCATTAGATTCTTGTGCTGTCTCTGAGGGTGGAGATCCACTGAGCTGGCATGCCAAATGACTGAAGGAGGGAGTCTTGTCAAGATAAGATGGTCCTGTTTTGGCTAAACCAACAAAACCAAACAGCTTTGACATAAATTTTGAAGGTTATAGTGTCTGAGCGAAGACCTTTGCCTAATTAATGGCAGAATTGATATTAAACTGTACACCCCTAAATATGTTAATGAGCGTAATGGAGTACATGCTAAACAGACATGATTATGTTACTCAATTCTCCACCTAAATCATGCTAAACATCACCTATAAGGCAAGGACAGATGGGATCAGGATCTAAAAAAATCACAATGGGAATACCTTCCTGGGAAAAGAAGACTGAAGGTCTAGCAGAGATGTTTGATATGCTGTTCCCTTCTTCCACCCAAGACAGGGATGCCTTCTTGGTAAGAATTGCACCTTCAATATACATCACACTTTTACTAGCATTACTATTATATATGAGTGCTATTACAGAGGCTACATGGGAATTACTAACTCAGGCTCGATTTTTACAGTTAGTGCATTAGTGCAGTTAGTGCATTTATCAATGGCAATTCCAGATCTATTGTATCTGTTGCTTTAATAAATCAAACCTATCTATTTTTTAACCCTTAAACTGTCTCAGTTCAAGTCCTTATCAGGGCTCTGAAACAGGCAAACACTGACTTTGAGAAACCACTTGGTGGAAATCTCTGGGGCTCTGGCAGGCAATTGTCAATTTCTTACCTTTAATGTGACACCTATCCATGAAGAGATGAAATTTTGGTAGGTGTTGACTTATACCCTAGGCCACTGCACTGCTGCTCCTGAGCCTGACCGAGATGAACTGGAGTCTGCGAGGACCAAGGCAGCTCCCTCTTTGTTTGTGCCTTGGTCCCCAGCAGTCATGTTGGTCTACCCTTACCCAAATGACTGGTAGATATATGGCAGGAACTGAGTGTGCAGGAGGCCCAAATTTGCCTCTTACATATGAAGGTCCTGGTGGCTCCCCCTCCTTGAGGTTGCTTCACCAGTGCATCGCTTCACTGCCACTTTAACCCACTCAACAAAGGAGCAGTCATTGGAGTAGAGAAATAAAATGCAGATTTACCTTAGGTCATTACATTTGGCAGCTTAAGACAAAGTCTTAAGTGCCAGACAACTGACTACAGATGGGCTGGCAGCCTAACCTCCTGCATTAGACCTGTGTTCCTGAGCTCTGGAAAAGCACTGCTTTTCATTTTCTTTTCAGCTAATTTTATATATATACCTTCTTGTAATAATACACACCACACTAATATTGGGGTTTTTTTTTTTACACAGTTAAACTAATCTTTGTGTGTGCAAAACTGTACTGACACAAGGATTTCACCTGACAAACCAACATACCTGTGAGGACAACCAGAACATAATGTATATCAGGACTTGGAATCAGGTAAAGTTAACACAAGTGTTTGGCCACCCAAAACTTTCTTCAGGTTCTTCATTTGCAGTGTTGAAAAATGCAAATATGAACTATTTATCTGTTTCACAGCAATGCAAACCTTCTTGACATAGTTTTATATTTGGTAGGTTCAGCTTCTAGACGTTGAAGCATCTTATGCTTTGAACCAGGACTTCTGACTGCCACAAAAATAAGAGGTAAAATTTGTTCTCCATAGCTACAGAGAGTGTTTTCTGTTAGCGTTTTTTAGGAACTACAATTCAATTATACTATAGCTTTTATTTTATAGTTTTCACTATAAACCTTACATTTGAGTTTAGCAGTTTTTAGCATTTTTAAAAAATATATATTTGATGTATATCAAAAGTAGGTATTATTGATGTATATTATCTTACTTTTGAACTGACTACAGTGATTTCTAATAGCTCATTTTAAACACAGGATATTACCAGTGTATATCATCACCCACTGTTGGTCAAAATGCCATAGTGCAGTGATACATAGCGTGCACAAATTGCACACAGGCATCACACCCCACCTAGCTGTAACTGGTGTGCTTCTTTGGACCTGCATGATGCAAACTTACAAATACAAAGATAGTATTTCCATTTGTAGAGCAGCCTGAACTGGAATTGGAGGTCTCACATCAACGTAATTTTGCATCCTTCATTTCCTTAATAGTTGAGGGGTTATTTTTTACTTCACTGTCTCAACAATTTGTTACCAAAAAAAGAATATGAACTGCAATTTGATGCCAACTAGTTAGGAGGTTTATGTTCCTAATAATAATTGTTTTCCTCTCAGTGTGTTTGTTTTACAGTATTAGCTATGTATAGATCATACTCTAGAGAGCATAGGGCAAGGGAAGATGTTTTATCTGACAAGCCTTAGAGAAGAACGGAATGATGGAAAAGGAACAACAGTTTTCTACTGCTTCATAGGAAGAAGCTGTCTATAAATTATTTTACTAGCTGCAGAATAGTGTCCTCAGATCACTAAAAACAACTGGCAACTTTAAAGTTGACTGAAATTCAAAGCAAATGATAGCAAAGATGCTGATATTTCACCCAAACCTAAACTGGGAAGATCAACCACTGTTAATGCATTTCTGGAG
This sequence comes from Megaceryle maxima, assembly GCA_024605025.1. Lineage (NCBI taxonomy): Eukaryota > Metazoa > Chordata > Aves > Coraciiformes > Cerylidae > Megaceryle > Megaceryle maxima. The sequence continues at coordinate 43,190 of JANHGN010009633.1, forward strand.
ATAGACTTCTTCTTTTCCCAGCTAGGTGAACTCAGAGGAGACAATTGCTCCTCCAAGGACCTGTCTAACCCTTGTATTAGGAGGGAGAGAGAGAAGCAGATACAGCAGGGGCCTTTTGCCTATCTTTAACTTTCTAGAGGTTCCTGCTAGATGAGCAGAAGTGATGTTCTTCTCTCAAGCCATTAGGCGAATAGAGGGCAAGACAGATTTGGTTGGAGTGACTTGAAATAGTGTTTTTTGAAGAAGATGCTTCTGACTGTTTATTTTTTTTGCATGAATCAGACATGTTAGTAAAGTGACTACTACACTGTATGCTGTTTAGGATGGTTTCTGTGCAGTGCCTTAGCTTTGGGATCCAATTTTGCCGAAGCCACAAGGAAATGAAGCTTTAATGACATTGCACTGGTGAATGAGTCTATGCATCCATCTTCATCTGGGACCTGTCAATAGCTTGTTAATTTACTGGTCAGTATTAACTGAGATGTCCCTACTTGTGCGGGGAGATTGGACCAGATGACCTGTAGAGGTCCCTTCCAGCCTAAATCATTCTATGATTCCATGATCTGTAGAGGACAAGAGATCTCAGAGGTATGAAGTTCCTAAAAGCTTTGTAAAAATTAGCCTCTGAGTGGAGGAAAGCATGCCAATGCTTATGCTGAGAAGACTGCTGAATGTTTTGATCCCCTATTAGACAGGGAATACCTAACTTTATCTTCCACACCCAAATCCATGTAAAATTAGCCTTCACTGAGATTACTGCTTATGGAGTTCCTAAGCAAAAATAATATTTCTAAATAAATCCTAATAAGTTGTTGACTTTGAAGATGGTAATGAAAGATTAGTAATGCTGGGTTTGTCCTATATTTTTGCACATCTTTTAAGTATACGTGTACTTACTGAATGCCAAAGCAGCAGCATAGAGCTGTGTCTATCAGTGTCTGGTACATAGCAGCTTTTGGTGTCCTGTGGAGCATGTTCCTTGGTGTGAATCGGTGAGCACCCACATGCCAAGGGAAGCAGACTGCCTTCATGCTGCCTGATGATTCAGTTGCACAGTTTGTTTCATCCTTTATGCTTCCCCTGTCAGCGCGAAACCTTAGCATAACTGAGGACTTCTAATCCCTTATTTGAGATTCGGCCTCACTATGAAGATAAACACTCCAAGCTGCTAAGAACTAACTGTGATAAAAAAAAACCCCCTAAATACCGTGAAACAAGACTTTATCAAATGGATTGATTTTATTTTCTTAAAGGAATCGCTCTCTGCATAATCCTCATTCGTGGTATTCTTCATGTCACTTGGCAGTAAAACAGATCAGTATTCATTCAGGTCACCCCAAATGCAGCTGTACTCTATATGTGAGGATTATCATTTCATTCTACTCTACAGTTTTACATCTGCTTCTGCAGGACTGCCACTCTAGCCTAGCCAAATTAATCTAGTGGAGGATAAATGTAAAGGAATTACTTGTTTTCCTCAAAGATAATGAAAACAACTTCAAGAAATACTTGTTTCCTGCCACTCCTCCAACAAAGAAGAAATATTAGAAATGTTTGTCTTTTGTAAAACAATTTCCTCTCTCTATGAAGGGGAACATTAATGAGTCTTGGTGTCCTAAACAGGTGCTAAACCCTTTTCATCACCGTAAGACCAGCCTTTCTTTGCCATAAAAAGTCCCAACCCTTAATAATCAGATGCCCAATACTTTCCACACTTCCTCTATCTTCTCCTAAACCTGCCTTTGCTACTCCCAGCTCCAAGCCATCCTTAGCTTTATTCTCTGTTTATTCTCCCTATTGATGTGTTGTGAACTTGCCAGTTTGCAGTTTTCCAGTGCCTGGCTCATACTCACCTGCCTGGTGTCCAGCCCTTTGCATCTTTTCATCTGTGGGGTGGTCACACAGGGCAGGCAACAGATGAGGTCCTCCCGCCTTCCCCTGCCCAAGACTTAAGGGCTTTTTAATACTTAGGAGGATACCACCACCACCCACACGGAAAATGAGAATCCTTTCCACAGTTCAGGAAGGCTACAAACATTGGAGTGTGCTTGTTAAAGGACTGGGTGTGCCAAGACTTCAGGAGCCAAGAAGAGAGATAGAAGTCTCTGTGGTTCCATATTTGCTGAATTAACACTAGAGTTGTCTGCATGGCTGTGATTTGGATGGGGAGCTACATGTGCTACTACTACTGTGCTAACACACAGGGATGGAAGCAGAGGTGAGAGTGAAGTCCCTCTCTCCTACCCTTCTCCTTTTTCCCATGGGAAATTTGCATTTTAACAGGAGTTTGTTGAATTGTTGTGCATAATCTGAACTTTTTTTTTGTTTAGGTCTAGAGACAAAACTTCTTCTATGTATAAGTAGGCTTAGCCTCATTGGTTTCATGTGGCTACATCAATTTATTACAGCCAAAGAGCTAAACTGCTCTTTGTAACTGTAATTGTTTAAAATTAAGGGCATTTAACTTTTTGTGTGGCCTAGACGGAAGAATTATAGTGCAGCAAGCTCACAGTCAAAACACTCATTCAATACATGCTGCCAGAGGAAACCTCATTTGGAAAATGGAGGTATTGTCCGTACCAAACATTGGGAGAAATTGTTATTCCAGTTTTGTTTGCAGGGAAGCCTCTTGTAGATCTAGGGCAATTTTGATTATAGAACCACAACATTTAATGATACTCATCAAAGAGTTATTTTTTTGTCCTCTCCAGTAACTACAGGGGACTTTTTACACTTCGATGTGAAATCCATTCTCTCTCTACTACAAATTTATTTAATTGCAGTTCACACTACAAGCTCTTTTTTCCTGCTGTGTTTGTTCTGCTCTGGTGCCTGACAATCTCTTTTATACTTAGGGACCTCTGGGACAGCTATATCTGTAGGGAAAATATGTCTATATATAAGTATTTGGATCTAAATCACTGCTTGTGGTCCTCTATAGGCTATTGAATAGTTTTAAAGAACTCCAAAAGGTGGCCAAGAAAAGCAAGTTTTGATAAACAACATTTATGCAACATCTAATGGGATTTACACTTCCAGTGATAATTTTTTAGGAATTCACAATATTAAATAAATCAAAATATAATTAATATTTCTAAACCACTGATAAAATGTAATTCCAAACATATGAATCTGGTTTATTATCACTCCTGTTTAGGTAGCCTGGTTTCTTCATTATTTAGTACTTCCCTTGTGTAGTTTTAGTTTGCAAATATAAGTGAATGTTTTCTTCTAAATTGTTCATTATCTTAAAAAATGAAGACAAGAAACAGTCCATTAAAGAGCTTACAAGTACGGTCCACTTGATTTTCTCTTCGTAGTTATGCTTCAAGATAAATACATTAGCAGGTATGTAATTTGTTTAATATCTCTACTTTCCTACAGAAATCAATTTTTTTGCAGGAACACCACTGATATTTCTTTGAATTATTTTATTGAGACACGGCAAATATTAACGTTCCAGAAATGTACATAACACGTCTACAAAACCTGATTTAAATTATTGAAGAAAACATTGAAGCAAATCATATTAGACTGGCTGATAAGTATACTGTAGCCACAAAGGATTTAATTAGAATTGCAGCATTTGATACCTAGCTACCAGGATATGAATAGCTGATGATCTAATTTTACTTTGAAATTACCTTGAAAATTCTTTATCCACAGACAGCACCTCCCCAGAAAAATCAGGTTATTGTTTAAGTCATTTGTTTTCTATTCAAAGTAGAGACAGAGCACTGAATGCTGCTAAAATATATGAACATCAATAATACTTCAAGTTACAGAGCAAATTAGATTTTTCACAGGTAGACAAACAGACACGTATTTTATGTATACATGCACATGAAAAAGATGTGTTTATTGGACTAAATGTTGGTCTGAAGCTTTCTGAATTTAGTTTAAGTCTTCTACGGTAGCTGCACAAGAGATGCCACAAAAGATCAGCTTTCCTCTATATTATTCATTCTTTATTAGTGACTTGACCAAGTGTGGTTGAAAGTGATTTCATGGTAAAAAAATGAAAACTACAGTAATGTGCAAAAATGCAAAGTGGTTTATACTGATATAGCTGTATCCACGCAATAGTTCATTCTGCTGCACAAGTACACAAGTATGCTTGTTTCAAAGAGATAAAGCTGAAAAAGCAGAAAACTTTTCTAGTTTCATTATTGTTATTAACATTACAGAATCAAAACCTTACCATAAGAAACCACATAGCGATTTGGTCAAGTTTTTCATGGGAATTTTTATGGGTCAGGTTTAATTATGTCTCATCACAAAATCTCTCCTAAACACCAAATTTGTCTGTGAACATGTTTTATATGTTTTTTTAGTTCCATAATACAATGTTTCTCAAAACAATTCTGTTTCTACTTCTCCACTGTTGAAAGCCCACACAATTTATTTAATATTAATAATTTTATAATTATTTCCACAGTGCTAGAAGTATACACAGTGCTTTACTAGCAAAAAGCTAAAATCTACTATTAGTCATGTCAAACAGACTCCCTCATGGGCATGGTCTAGTTGAAATTGATGGGAATCTGAGAGAGAGGAAGACGATGCCTTTATCAAGAGAAAGAATACTCAGACACTGGCTTTGACAATGAGACAGTGCCCACCTTACTCAGGGAAACTGGGTTTGTCTCTACAAATAGTTTCTGTAAAAGGAGTGGGACCTCTGGGGTTACTTCAGGAGTGTATGACTGTGCAATGTGATAAAAAATACTATGGCAGATTTCATTCAGAGTGAAAAATATTTCCATCTTCCAACAGCTTACAGTACATGAAGTACTAACTAGAAAAATTACATCTTGGTATGTGACCCTTGCTAAAGTTGGACTTGAGTGAGGATAGTAGTAAACAATTTTAATGGGCAGCTTTAAGAAGCTTTTGGTGGAAGATGAATATGAACATAAGGAACATAAGGAATTATACAGTATTGTGCATGTTGCAGTATAGAAGAATAATTCTGTACCAGATCAGGTCTGTATCTGAGGGATTTATTTGTCACAAACAGGAACAAACAAACAAACAAACAAAAAACAAACAAACAAAAACAAACAAACAAACAAAACCCCCTGGGCCAATGTATTTTCCCTTTCCAGGGTATTTGTCATTTTACCTTGCTTGCACCCCTTTTTATATAATAATCTTATCTCAGGTCAAATAATACTTTTGACCTCATGCTATGTACAACAAAGCTTCTGTCTGTTGGAGGGTTACATATTATTAAAACAACAAACTCCAAATCTGTTATTTTAGACATTCTCCACTGCTATTATTAGCTAGAAAATGTTGGGGAAAAGTGATTAAAAAAAAATTATGTCATATGATGAGTCCAAGAGCAGGAACTCCAAGGGTCCTTGTGAATATCCATGATGGCCTCAGATGGACTGCAGATAGAGTTATATTTAGCCATAAGGAAAGGTTATGCTATCTCCATGCAGGATGATCTAAGAAGCTTGATTTTCTGATTAACCCAGTGCCAAAAGACTCTCTGCTTACACGGAAATATGTCTGTTTAGTAGAGCTGATACGAAGTGTTTCCTATAGGTACATAGCTTTTATTTCCTCTTGGTGTTTCAAGTATAAATCCAACATTGTTGTATTGCCTCTTGGTTGTGATGACAATTCATACAATTACACAAGGGAATGTGTTCTATTAAAGTATTTTCCATTCTTGCAAGTGTAATAAAACAGGTAATATAGAAAGTAAGAGAAATATATGTAATTTAAGGGAGTCTGATTTTTCTCCACCTTGCTTGTTCACCACAATCTAAGGAAAATTACAGAATGCAAAATACATGAAAGAAGAAAAGGCAAGAGAATGATAAAACAATTCAGTTTGCCTTTAGATTAGTTGTACCAAACAGTGTATCTGGACTGTCTGTTAGCTTTTTAATTAAGGAGGAGTCTAATGTCTCACTCTCTGTTTTGGAGGGGACAATTTACAGAAAGAACTGGTAATGCTCATAGCCTTTGCATTCTCTGTCACTTACCTGTCACAATTCACAGGCATTTAACAATGAATGAATTAGTCTAATCCCTTTAGAAGCTGTTGATGTCATTTGCTACCAAGCTCCAGAAGTCCACAACCTACTGTATAAACAATTCTTTATGTGTTTTAAGTTAACATCCAACTAGTTTCCATCAGTGTTCCCTCATTCTACTCTATGAGAGAATATAGTATCTAGCACCTTATTAATGGCTTTCATGATTTTGTAAATTTCAGCAGTATCTACTTGAGCCTTGTTGTCCAAAACAGAAGATCCCAGCCACCTTAGTTGTTCCTTGTGCAACAGATTCTATATTGCATTAAACATTTTGCTTGCTATCCTATGTATCTGTTCTAGCATTACTAGCCTAGCCTGTATTAATGTAACCAAAAGTAAATGTAATAATCATTATGTCATTACACGAAGGGTTCTTAATACCATTCCTGGTGATGCCCAACACTTGTTTGGGCATTTGGCTACCCCTGTGCAATGACTCCATGGTTTCAGAGAGCTGCCAGTGATGATCCCTTAACATTTTTCCTAATCTGCCATTGCCAGTTCAAAACTCATCATCATGCTGGAATAATTTTATATCTACATAATTAACCTTAGAGTATTGTATAGTGAAGCTCACCTGACACATTTTTACTTACTTATTTTTGTGAGGTCTTTCTGGACTTACTATCAGCACAAAACTTACTACTCAGAAGAGCATTATACCACCTGCAAGTTTGGACATTTCACTGTGCATGCCTTTCTACTAGTCAGCAGTGAATATGCTTGTGGTGACACATCCTTTCTTTTAGCTAACATCAGAGCATATGATTGTGTTTATTTCCCAGCTCCATTTTTGAGCTACATGTTAGTATAGGCCAACATCTAGGGAGACATACACAGTGTGTAACTGCTGAGGCTGCTTTCCTCCTTCATCAGCCTACAGAGCAGATACAACTGCATTTGGCACATAGAGTTGAGGAGCCACAGAGATGCAACATCCTGATTCAGAAGTTACTTATGCAATAGCAGGAAAAAGCTGATCATGTTCCCAAAAGAACACTCAAGACCTTGGGAACCCCTCAGCTAGGAGTGTCTCCATTCCTGGGTCGTTTTGGTTTTAGTAATGGACTGTTGTCATATTTTTTTCCTCACTCCAAGAAATAGAAAAAGTCAGATCATGTGTGTACAGCTGAACAAAACATGCTCTTTGGCACATTGTCTTCAGTGTGGTTTGACTTCATTCACTGCCTGCAGAGATTTTTTTCCCATTGTGTTAATATAGGAGGTCAAGTTGGCTGACTATATGGGGAGAGATATGTTATCAGGAAAGGAGAATGTGCCTTGAAACATGATCTGATCTATAACGTTTTACTGGGAGGGAGTGGGGAATTATATTCCCTTGCATTTATTTAATTCTTTCACAAAACTCTGAAATGTTGCGTCCTTTTAAACCTGAGTACAGAACATGCAAATTTATTTCTCACTAATCAGTGATGGGCCAGGTTTGTTGACAGCATGAAAGAGAATTGATGGTGTGAGACAAGGAGGATGGGAAAAAAAAGGAGGATTTCCTGGGTACAAAAAAACCCCTATTTTAAATAAATTATGTGAGTTGGAATAGTTCAATGGAAATGGTGAAACAAAAGAAATGAGACATTTTCTGTATCGATACAACTAGAAGAGAGTTGTTCTGGTGCTTGTTTATATGTAAGCTGATCTCTCCTGCTCCCTCAGTTCTCCTCCAGACAGCACTAGTTGTGCTCTGAAATGATTGGAGTCTGACTCTCCTTCCTGTTGGTTTCAGAATAAACTGTTCTACCATTCTGATTCCTTAGAGCACAGAAAACCCAGATGCAATGCAAGTAAATTTTAACATCAAATGACAAAGATCAGCACAGCTGGAAGAAAGAGCAGTACTAGGACTTGAGTTTATCATGCACTAGCGAGAGGTCAGGATTAGAATCAAAGTCAAAGCATTTACTGCTGGGCAAGAGTATGCTCATTATAATTACTACAGGGCTCCTAGAAACAAGTTGTTACCTTATTTTTAGTTATTTTTTATCTGTCAAAACACAATGAGATACTGTTAAACAAGAACTCTTAAAACAGTAAAAACTGGGCATTTTATCTATGTAAGCCAGAGGCCATTGGATAATAGCCCAGATTTGCAAATGTGTTTTGTACCTACATATTTATATGTTAGATTTTTTCCCCCTTTTAGTAATTCTGTGCTACTGCAAATGCATGAGATTAAACATAGAATTTTTTGTCCCACAACGTCTGATATTACAAACTATCATTTCATATTGAACAGCTGATACTAGATTTCAAAAACTGTACATTGATCAGCATGCTAAATGGTATATATTTTTAAAAAGGCAAAGTAAATTAACTGTAATTATGAACAAGAACAAAAAAAAAAGATTTTGCCACAAGAAGAAAAAGACTACAGTCCTTCCCACTTAGCTTTACACACATAACTGATAGACCTTCATCATAAACTTGATCGCTTTAGGTTCCCTTCATAGAGCAAGGTACTTTGAAGGGTCAGTTTAGGTGTGAGGTGGGCTGAATCACTCTTTCGAAATGACTAAGCTCTGAATTTAGTCCTAATGAATCTGAGCTTTTGCAAAGAGGAGTACTTATGTGAGGAGAAAAAAAACCAAAGCACCTGCTTTGAGCTCCTGAGTAGATCACAAATGAAAATCATAATGATAATACACATTGTGCTGTCAAAGAAATATGAGATGTTAATCAAGCTAAGTGATAGACTGAAAAATATCTCAGTTTTGAAACAAATGGTGAAAAATAGGAGTTTCAGTGCCTAGGAAGCAAAAAAGAGATTTAGGGACATGATGATACTAATAGCAGCACAGAAGGTTATAAAGTACATCTTAGATGAATATAAGGTGGTCCATCTGGAACCGAAAAATATTCATATGAGGGACAGAACTCTTCAAAGAGAGAAATGCAATTCAATCCCTTCACAGAAGAAATCAATTGCCCATGGAGGGCAAGCCAGAGCCCTCAATCTTGAGTCATAGATCTGCTTCATTCACTGAGTGTCTGGTTGAATAAGGCCCTGGACATAACTGCAGGATGTAAATTTCTATAGCCTATCTCAAAAGGCACAGCAAGAAAGCACATAAGTCCATTCCAGAGCTACAGGCACAGTGTACCCCTGTAATTATTAAGCTGTATCTTCAATAAATTTTTCTGTTTGTTGTGGGTTATTGCTTGTCAGTTGGCAATTTTATCAGCCAGGGAATAGAAACAGAGCCCCAAGCTTCAATCCTTTTAATGCTCTCTCCTTTCAGGACTTGTTTTTATTATCCACTAGATGACCATAAACCAACTGGCAACACTTGAACAATCATGCAGGCAGTTTTGTGGCTTTTTAACATAAAGAAGAAAAAAAACCCTGTTCTCTGCTTCTTCTATTCCCTATGTGTGACCAGACAGGTCCTGCTAATTCTGGTCATGTTACAACTCCCACCTTTGCCCAGTTACTTCACTGCATCTGAAAGCTCACCGCTTTATCTAAGGAAGCATAGTCAATCTCCTTGTTTCATATAGTCTTTGATGAATGTTTCATAAGAATATCTCTAACTTAAATCCTCTTGGAGGTACATCACAGTCTCAGTTCACAATGCAAAAGGCAATGAGGCAAACTCTACAGAAAGTACTGCCCTTGCATAGAAACTTCTGAAACTTTCATAGAAACAGCTGCTGCCTGTCATGTCTTTTTGCCTGAGTTTTTCTGCCTTTTTGTGTTATTTTCTTTTTCAGTTGTACTTTACTAAGTTTCAGCTCACCCTCTGACCTACGATTTACTTTGCTGTTTCACTTGACACTTGAGTGATAATGCAGCTTGTTGTTACTGCCCTGTTCATTTCCATACTCTGAGCAATCATAGAATCCTTTTGAAAACACTGAGCAGCTGTTCAGAAGTTCATTTCAGTTCTCTTGAAATGTTTCTTTTTTTTTTGTCTGGTTGCTTGGTGCTATCTGTCCCAGTTCTTTATATCACTCAGAAAAATCTGATTTGGCAAAGTTTGCTCAGATGTTTGGGAAAGTAAATGGAAAGCAAAATGTTGGTAGTGACACCCTTCTATAGACCTTCCTGAAGAAGGGGCAGTAAAATGTTAGCAAAACCTTATGTTTAGCAAAACCTTTTGTTAGCAGAACCTTAACTCGGTATAAGGTTCTTCCATTGAAAGGATTAGAAATCCTTGCTGTAAATGCAAATAAGATCATTCTCTGTTCCCTTCTGCACTATTCCCACACTGATTCTACCCCAAAACTAGAGAAGGATCCAGAAGAAATCATGCCTGCTCCTTAGGACTTCACTGTACTCTGTGATTACCCAGATTATGCAAATAATAGATATGCTAATTGATGACACAAAATTTCCATCTTTGGGTGCAGCTATCTCCACACAACCTTCCATTACCCTGAAGCATTTGTATTCACCAGGAAATTTATAATTACCTGTAATTGCAGGAAGCATCTTAAGTCTTTCAGAGTGAGAGCGAGAACCAGCTGTAATTCCTGGCTGCAGTTGCAAATGCTCAGTCTCTTCACCTGGGTGACAGCTTCCAATAACAACAACTGCTAACAGTTCTCTGATTTAAGCATTCCTCAACACCCTTTGAGTTCCATTACATTTTTTTGAAGAATCACAATTCACTGTATGAGGAAAAAAATGGAGGAAATTTTTTTTTTTTTAATGCCTGGTGTAAATTAAACCCAGATCTTTAAGCACAGACCTATCACTGTAAAAACTTAGAGTGTAAAAATACTAAATATAAGAGAATACAAAAGGACAGAGGTAAGTCTGTGATTTACATGGGTTAATTTTGTGAAGTCTTATTTTCCTAAACCATAACTTCTGTTTTATTTTTCCTTGGAACTCAAGTATCACTTTCTATTCCATGTTTCAAGGTGGTGTCTGGTAGCAGAAATATTCTGCTGTGAGCCAAGCAAAAACAACTATTTATTTGGGCATCTGTGCAATCTAACTAGTCACCTGAACCACGCTGCATCTCAGTTCTTGAGGGCTCCTCTTTCACTCTCCAAGTGAGCAAACAGACCAAGAAACTTCTCTGTTACTATAGAGATCCAGAAATGTCACTGTGCACGAGCAGGACATGAGCAAATGCTGATTCCACTTGTCTCCATAGTAACATCCCCATCTTTACCTCCAAGGGTTGTCCCTCGAGGAACACAGTCGAAGGAGTTCAGTGTTGGCAGTAACTTCTGAGTTCTGCCAGGCTGAGATGAACTAATTAAGCATCTATGAAATATAATACAAGAGCTGAGACGTGATGCTTGAGGAGGACACGTCTTTACTCACCAAAGAAATGTGAAAGAAGTGTGAAGAAGACTTCCATTGTAGTTTCAGTTATTCAATTTGTGTAAAGTAAATTGATTAAGCATTTGAGGGCAGAGACAGTTGGTATAAAAACTGATGCATGTATTCTTGCCATTTATCTGGTTAAAACACCAAGAGCCTTTTAGAAGTGTATGGAACTAGATTTAGTTCCACTCTGCCTGATCAGCTGACATAGAAAGGGAAGAATGTAATTCATGATACATTGTTTCATTTTCTTTTTTTTTAACAGAAGCAAGTACTAAATAAGCTGTTGTTTGGGATGTTCTCTGAGGGTCAAGACTCAATGAGAAGCATGAGATGAGATATTAAAACCCTTAAGGACCATTGATGCACTGGCTTCACCTTACTCATTAAAAGGCAGAAGTCTCTATTTTTAAAGTGAACAAGTGCTTTTCAATAACATTAGTAGAGTTTGAATCAGACATCAACAAATGGTTTTAAAACAGAATTCTTGTTAAGATATCATTAGTGTGGATCTGTCATGGTTTAACCTCTGCTGGCAGCTAAACATTCAGCCACTCATGCACTGGTTCCACCCACCCCATCGTTCCCCATCCCACCTCCTCTTGCTGACTGGGAAGGAGAATTGGGAGGAAGAAAGAAAGGTGAGACCCTGTGGCTTGAGCTAGGGACAATTCAATATATAATACAGAGAGAGAAGAAAACAGCAGTACTAATGAAATGATATACAAAGCAAGTGGTAGAGATCAGGAGGCTCTAACCTGTGCCCAAGACACCGCTTTCCCTGCCTCAGCCACACTTAGGCTACATGCTGAAACAAGTTGAAAACAGGCACACCAGGCCATCCCCTCATTCCCACCACCTCCTGCTATATAGCAGGCATGATGTCAGTATGGTATCAAATATCCTATAGACTGGGGCCCCTCCCCTCCAACTGCTTGGGCCAGCAGCTGCATGTGATAATTAACCTGAACCAAACCCAGGACAGTATCCCAATGAAAAACTTATGATACAGCGTGGCTATACAATATCTTTATTTGTTCTGATGATTGTCAGAAAAATACTTTATCCCATATTATCATTGCTAGTGACAGATTTGTGTTCACAATGGTACTGGTTACATGCATGAAGTAGCAGCTTCCTCATTTTCTAATGTACATGATCAGAGACTGCTGAGTTAATTTGCATTCATTTAAGCAACATGTAAGATTTATAATAATATAAGATTGAGGACGTGCTATTCATATTCTGTCTCAGAAAGGTTTATTCTTTAAATAAACCTGTGTTCACGAAACAGAGAGAAATTCTTAAGTATGCTTTGGAATGGCTATTTTTTTGCCTTTCAGAAAAAAATCAGAATAATGAATTTAAAATTCCATAGAGGAAATGGTTGGATTTTTAGAAACATATTTGTTGATGTTAGTGAGTGATATAGACTTATCTGCTGAATTTGCTTGCTTTGAAGAGGCTGTTCCTTTCCTAGGGACCTTATGCCTAGCAGAAAAAAGCATTAAATGTGCTTGCTCAAACATCATAGGGCTTTTCACATGCAGATCTGCAATGAGTGGAGAAGGCACACCTTTCTTTTTCCCACTGCAGACTCATTCTCTTCAACTATGAAAGCTTGCCCTGATGGTATGCTTAATCATCCTTATTGTACACTCCTAATCTGGGATCTTTTTTTCAGTACTCATTGGGGGCTTAGGGGATGTGCCATGAATGACAAAACTCTAGAAAATGAGGTTTCTTTCACAAACCTGATGAGACCTTACAAAGCTGGTGAGACTAAGAGTCAGACATTAGAGGGTTTCAGATGTTCCCTACCACTGATGTGCTCCTCTCTGCCCTGCTGTCATGGGTGTTGGCTTACACCCTGTTATCCAAGTTTCTGTCTGTCTTCGCCCCTTTTACTTGTTCTCCCTGGAAATGTCCTCCTCACCAACCTGCCCTTCCTTTTCCCTAAGCTAATTCCCTCCTTAGAGACCTTTGCTTTCCCTCTCTCTCCCTCCTCTTCCCAAAAGTCCTGAACAGCTGAATTATTGTAATATTGTAGTATTCCTTAACTCTGCTTGTGGATGGTTCTCCTCCCATTTCTAGATTTAGATGAAAAATTCTCTGGGGCAGTGATCACCTTCTATTTTTGTTCATAAAGCACTCTGGGGACTTATTCTTGGATAACATTAAACATAACAATGATAAATTTCACTGCTAATGATACAAGCAAAGGAACAGGTTTCCTTTACTGCTGGAATGCTAATCACAGATGGTTTACCCTTTTGCTGCTGGTATTACTGCAACAGCTACATTTTCTCTTGAAAAACAGAAATAAAACAAAGATCAAAATCATATTTGAGCCTGGACTCCTTTTTTATGTCAGGAAAGCCAAAGCCGTTAGGGAAAGGTTATGTCAGGGAACTTTGGCCCAGCAAAGAGTAAAAATAGAGTAATAGAATAATGATGTTAATGTACTAAGGAGATTTGCGAAGGAATTAAAACAGTAAGTCCTGATTTTTGTTCAGATATATGTGTTGCTTTTGCAGATTAGAGAGAGCTGTGCTTTAGCATCTGAGGGCAGACTCAGGAAACTCAATTATACACAGTCAAACTATTATTCAGCTTTTTTTTTATCAGTTTACTAAGATGGGATAACTTGACAAAGCAGCAGAGAAATTAGTACTGTTTTAGAATATTATTGAGCATAATGTTCTGGAAATGTAGAGATATTGTAATTCCCTAAATAATACCAAATAGATCTGCTAACATCTAAACCCAATTCTTCTGAACTAACAGACTAAGAATAAAAGCCTTCAGGTCATGGTCTTCATTTGATGTACTTGGAAACCAAGAGAAGTTCTTCAGTAGTCCATCATGTTCCCTACGTATTAGCAGGTAGATTGCTAGAAACTTCTAACTTTCCTGTAAGAATTTGTTATATACTGATCGTAAAGGACAGAGTTAAGAAAAGTAGTAAGCAAAAGAAAGGAAGCTAAGATCCTGTTTTAAATATTTTTATTCATCATTAGTAAAAAAAAAAAAAAAAAATACAGGAAACAGCTTACTTATTTGAAAGGAAATAGATGAGATCTTATTTGTCATTCCATAGAACTGCAACTCTAAGAATTGTACCCCAGATCCCTGAATAGCATTGCTGTCAAGTCAGCTTTGGAAGAATAAGATGAATTCTTCCATATTGTATATTCACTAAACTGTGGGTCTGAATGTTTTAATTCTGTCTCTTTAAAGTATGTACTTTCATTGATATTATTTTTCCTAGTTTTCTTCTCTTATTTTTCTCTTCACATATTTAATCAGTACAATGATAATTATCATTGAAAACAAGTCAGAAGAAAACATTATATGTGACAAACCAGGACCTTTTTACAGGCAGCTGTTGAACAATATCACCTCTGCTTTATGTGGTGAGATGAGATCTATATTACATTTCTTTCAGATTAAAAAAAAAAAAAAAAAAATTAGTTTTGTTGTTTTCACTGTTGTGAAATATTGTAGGAGTGAAATTAACCTCCCACCACACCTCCATCTCTTATTTTCTCAAACTTTCCAGGCCTGATTCATCGGTGTATGACTGCAGTTCTAAGCGATGTTACAATGGGTATGCACAGGAAGAAGTGCAGCTGGAGTAGCACCATGGAGAATCAGACCTATTATCTTGGCAAGTGACTAATCTCGTGCTCCATAGCACAGCCTTTAAAACAACATCACACTTTTTGTTCAGGAAGTAACTTTCTGCTTCAATAAAAGCGCTATTTAACTGCACCTATATGCTGTCTGCATTTTTTTCAGAGAGCTATGCTGAGATTTACTTTAAACAGGTCTCAGAACTGGATAAATAACAGAGGTAACAAGGGAAAGGCCTAAGAAAGGTTGATCATTTTACAGTGTAAATCAGTGGAATGGGGTTTGGGAATTGTCAGTGATCTGTGACTAGGACCAAAACCAGACTGCCCAAAATATTGTGAAGAAAGGCAATTTGCAGTGCTTCCAGATGGAATGAGACAACAGGACCCTTGTCAAATTCAGTAGAGAGGGATTCAAAGTCCTGGAGCAGCTCTACTGTGAAGGCCCTGGGTGTCCTGGTGAGCATCAAGGGGAGCATGTGCCAGCCCTTGCAGCCAAGGTGCCAACAGTGCTTGGGCTGTATGAGCAGAGACAGTGAATTGAAGGAAGTTATTGTTCACCCCTACTCAGCACTTGTTAGACCACACTGCATCCAGCTTTGACACCCCAGAACAAGACATTCATAACCTTCAGAGAGTTCAGCAGAGGACCACCAAGATGACAGCAGGGCTGAAGCACATGTCCTGTGAGAAGAAACTGAGACCTGGGTTTGTTCAGCTCCCAGAAAAGACAGCTTCAGAGGACCTAATAGCAGCCTTCCTGTACCTATAAGGAAGACAAGACAGAGGCAGCCTTTTGACAGTGATGCATCATGGAAGGATGAGATTTTCAGACTGAATTTAAGGAAGAATCTTTTTCCCTGTGAGGACAGAAGTGAAGAAGTGGACCAGACTTCCAGGTGAAGTCTCCATCTTTGGAGATTTTCAAGCTCCAACAGAACAAAGCCCTGAGCAAGAGGTCAGGCTAGAAACCTCCTGAGGTCCCTCCTAACCAAAAAGGCATGTCTTTTGATCCTACTGGAGCAATGTGAAACATAGAAACATAGAAATGTGTGGGTTGGAACGGACCTCTAGAGGTCATCTAGTCCAACCCCCCTGCTGAGAGCAGGGACACCCTCAACTAGAGCAGGTTGCTCAGAGC
>JANHGN010009633.1:61849-80090 GCA_024605025.1 Megaceryle maxima
AGAAAAAAAAAATATATAAAATTTAGGACTTAGCTCTACACTTCAAAATGAGGTATCCTATTCAGGAAAGAAAAGACTTCAAATTCATGTTTTACTCATGCACTCAAATGAATTCAATTCTGAGAAGCAACTGCAATTAAAGAAACGCTTTTTAACATGCTTATTTTTCTATGTAAATGTGCACCATATTTCCTAACATTTCTGCAACAGCAGAAGAAATATGGGGCTGTGGTTACTCTTTGCTCAATTTGTACTCTCAGGACCACACTACCAATTGGGATTGCAAACAGTATTGACTCCATGCTGCCTAGCATGTGGAGCAACATTTATTGTTATATTTACCTTTAATTTAAAATGGGTATTTATGATCTAGCCATTGAAGTGGGAAGGAAACTACAGGTTCCTGTTTATTTCTAGTAATAAAAGTACAACAGGGCTATTTTTCAAAACAGCAGCAACCTATAAAAATAAAATTAGAAAGTCAAATGAGGATAATATCCCATTCCATGGTGTTTATCAAAGGCTTATAGCTGTAATCAGTGGCTGAAACAGAAAGGCTGGTAAAAGCTGATTTGCCATCTGAGCACTTCAAATAAGTACCACAGCACTTTCTGTGACGAAGTGGAACAAAATAGAGATTTACCGTAACTTCCAAATTTTCATTTGGGTACTTCATCCCCTTCTGATCATCAGCACAGAAATAAGTGTACTTTAAAGGGCCATTTTCTACAGCATTTTACTTTGAAAAGGATGATTTAACATTAACAAGAATGGCAGGAGATAACCAATAAAGTGTCAAAAACAGATGTTAGGTAAGATCCTGAGCTAATTTTCTTTGATGCAATTGTCACTGATTTCAGTGAAATTATTCCCACCTTGTGGTTATGGTCAGAAAATTTGTCTTTATTCCTGACACATTTTTATCCTGAAGTTTGCAACATAACTCTAAATTAAATAGGTACCTCAGCTGATAAACCTTGGATTTATCTGAGACAGCAAACCCAGAGTTTTTCAGCTGGACTCCATTGTGTGTAATGGATTTTGTGCAATAAATTTCACATCTGATGGATGTAAAAGAATGTTTGCTTTAATTCCATTACTATGAAAAGATTTTAACCTTTTCATCTAAATGTACTTTGATATAACTTTGGTCAATGCAGAGACAGTAAAGGAAATTTCGGGGAAAGTCATTAATTGATCCAACAGTAACTAGAAAAATAACGATCATCAATATGGTATGAGTGAGGAAAACTTGCAACATTTTCTGAGTATTTATCATGATACATTGACTGGTTGCATTAAGTGAAAATTCAGTAATATGCCACTAGAAGTATCAGACATTTTTAGCTGTGAAGGTGAATACTCACTGCAACAATTTACTGGGTACACATTGAATTCTCTACCCCTCACAGTCTTTAATCAAGGCTAGATACCTCTCCTTCAGAGCTTGATAAATATGATTGTGATTGTGATTCTGTGGCCTGCACGACAAAGGAGATCACAGTGGATTATTGTGCTGATCTCAGCTGTTCCTAAAATATCATTAGCTCCTCTACAGAAAAGTTTCTTTCAGCATTATAAAATTGAAAAATTATATATTTCATGGAGCTATGGCAACATGGAGCTATTTTGCAAAATTACTTCAGAGAGAAATATACTACCATTGCAGAAAGCTCAGGGAAATATTGGAGATGGAATAATATTTTCCATTCACATCCTCAGCTCTTTTTCAAAAGTTATGTACTGATAAAGTGGTAGAATGTGAGGGAAGGAGGAAAAGCAAACTCACAGGCTTGATGGGGCTCTAAGCAACCTGCCCTAGGTAGAGACGTCCCTACTTGTTTAGGGAGGGTGGACCAGACAACCTCTAGAGGTCCCTTCCTGCCTAAAACATTCTATGATTCTATGAAAGAAAATGCAATGAAAATTTTGAAACCCAAATTGAGAGACTCAGATTAGAACTGCAAACAGGTTCCTTTTTATTTGTTAATGTTTTTAATGTCCATTCACAACATCAATTAAGAAAGTCCAAATTAAAGTTTTATGTATACTGCACAGACCCTCTCAAATGCCATGTGGATCCATGGATCTAGGAACTTTAGGACCCATAGCACTCTAGACAGATCAACATTTTCAATGAAAATGTGAATATCTGCTGGGTCTATTTAATTGCATTGCAGGAAAGGGCACAAGGAAGCCTTTGTGCAGAAGGATGCACACAGATATGGCAGTGATAGGCATGGAGGGTCAGACTAGGTCAGCTGCATCTAGAGTGCAGGAAAGGAGAGCTCTAGAACATTCCTAACAATCTGTCTTTCTGCAGTCATCTCAACTGGGCGCCC
The DNA here is from genome assembly GCA_024605025.1 of Megaceryle maxima. Lineage (NCBI taxonomy): Eukaryota > Metazoa > Chordata > Aves > Coraciiformes > Cerylidae > Megaceryle > Megaceryle maxima. The sequence continues at coordinate 64,192 of JANHGN010009633.1, forward strand.
TTCAGCCCCCTTCCCAGGGGTTATGCCAGTTTCTGTCCCAGGTGCTGGTTGGGACAGCACTCTGTGCAAGTCATCCTGGTTCTGGGATGTCTCAGAACACAGAGATAAGAATTAAGTTCAACATCAGATGTGCACCCTAAGCACCTTCAAAGATTTGGGTTCTTTTAATTTCTAAACAAAACAGATACTGGTGAAGATGGGATGGGAATAGGCATGAGTGGCAGTATGTATCCCTGGCCAGGCTTCCATCCCCTACCTTTGTGGGGAGTCTGCACTCCTTTTTGAAGCCAGAACCAATAGCCATTTTTAATTCTGTTTCTTCCAGGTTCTGTTGAGAATTCCTCCAGCACTTACTCTGCTGACACAGAACAGCTCAAATAACCAGAGCATGGCTATTCTTTGCAGGGAACCGCCAATAATGACCTATGCCACAGCTGAAGTTTTTCTGCATTCCAACAGCTTTGATTTCTGTTGCTGTATCATGTTTCAAGTAACTGAACACCACTATAAATGGGGCACATACAGACAACAAGGAAAGGATAGAGACATCTATTACCAGCATGGGAGTATTACTTTATAAAGACCTTTCTCCTTTGACTTCTCAGTTCTGTGAATTATAATTCCTAATTCTACTGAGTAGTGAAATCACAGACCTCAGAGAGTTACTGTTCTTGGACCATTATTATCCCTCTCTCTCACTAATTCTTAAGTGTTCTGCAGGTAATAAATAGCCTGCCTCTCTTTTATTCTCAAGAGAAAATCAGCTTATCACCTCTCCTTTTACTCTGTAGATACCAGTAACCTTTTCTTTCATGTGATCACACTGGTTAACACCACTAATTAAATTTAGAGCAGTTGTTTTCAGTCTGCATTTAACTTTGAACTTTCCAACCCGATTTGGATGCAACAAAGAATTTATATTCAAAAGCCTGTGATTTTTTTTTCCAGTTACAATAGTTGATCTAATGAAAGATATTACTTCTTTATATAAAACTTGTATTTTAAATTGGATGTGCTGTAAATTCACGTTATTAATGTTATCCTGCAACCAGAGTCCCCAGTTTTCACAAGGGAGATTGCATCATTAGACCTCAAACTTGAGACCTCATATTGCTTCATTAGTAGACAATGATCATTTTTCTGCACTAAAATGACATCAGCTGCAACAATGACAGCTAGTATGTGAGAACATAAGCACAGCTTATGGTTAGGTGGTTCCTTGGTTTCTGACATATAAATGGACAACCTCAGAAAGATCTGAGGTTGCCAATGTATTGTATGCTGCTGTTGCTGTCATTCCTTATATGATATATGATATATGATATAATTAATACTAGTGCTAAAACACACTCTTGTGAACTGCAGAAAACTGACACAAGGATATATGTTTTTACTTTTTATATGGAGCAACTTTATGGTCTAAAGTGTCTTCATGGAACACAGTAAGATTAGATCTTAGATTTATAAATTATACTTGAAAAAATTTCTGCATAAGTTCTCTGAGTACGTAACATCTTCAGCTTCAACAGAAAGTCACTGAAATCACTAGGAACATTTATGTCATAAGGACTGCTTGTGGGAGTAGATACTTAGCAATTTAGATACAGTAGATATGCAACAATTTGCTTATCTCTGTCTGATTTTTTATTTTTCAGTTGAAAAGAAGTGTTCCAAATTCAAGCACAGACCTTCTGTTATCCTGGTGGCATTTTGTTCTATGCTGACAAGCCATCCACACTCATTCCCCCTTGATGGTATGGTAAAGAACATCAACTAAGGTAAAGTAATTCTTTAAACAGTTTTTGTTTTAAAGTAGGACCACAAATGTGACAAATAAAGTTAATAGGTCCTAGTCTTTGGGCAAGGTTTGTGAGATTACTAATTTATTAATATAGGAGTATATGGCTGGTGTATCACTGTGACATTGAGGGCAAGCAATACAATTTCAGCTTCAATCTTTATACACAATTACATATTTTGAATTTAAAAAAAAAAAATAAGGAAGAACTGCAGAATTAAATGGTCTTTTAAATTAACTGACTGCAAATATTCATGCAGTCCACATATTATAGGGAAGAGATGCCAACTCTGTGCAACTAAATGGTTACTCGATGTAGATTCATCTGAACTACACATTTTTCTCAGTCTAAATTTTTACAATAACCTGCATGCTAAGAACAATTTTCTAATTAAAATCACCTTCCTTCCAGCTGCTCTTAGACCTGCAAGCTCTTCTGGCCTTTGGAGCTTGCAGACCTCTGCTACTGACTACATTTAGCTGTAATCTGGGGGCTCTTGAATGTTCTTCATTGGCTATGATGCACAAACCAATGTTCTGGGGACCCCTTGCTAAAAAGGGTGATTCTTAACAGATATTACTTGCTTGGAGAGACTGGAGTGGAAAGGAAACCCAAACCTACCTATATTGTCAGTGTAACCTCATCATGAGCACATAGACTATAACTAACAGCATGGTCGTAATTTTTCCATAATACTAATGTACAAATTTATTTTTAGTATTTAAAATGTCCTTGGACTAGTTTTCATATTTCATTTGCTGTATGATACAGATGAATCATTTCATTGTATGATTAATTGTTGTTTCTTTTATATTACCATGTGCTTTTTATTAGACAGATTTCTAATATGTTTTTTCTTGTGCAAGTGTTTAAGACTGACATTAGCTGGGTTCCTGCCGTCATGACCCTTTCTAAATCAATAGTATGTTGCATCTAGTAACACAGAAAATTAGCAACCTCAGTTTTATATCTTCTTTGAATAACATCTGCCTTATTACAGGGAGCACAATCTCACTATGCTGCCCTGATGCATCATGTTCCTTTGTTTCTCCAGTTCATTTGAATGGTGGGTTGAATCAGTGCTATTCTCTGCATTGTATTATGATGTTTATTAGGAAGGAAACAAATTATTTGGGTTCAACAACTTCTCAGCTTAAGTTTACTTCTCCACTTAAACTACACTCATCGATGACAATGAGATTTAAAGTTAAAAAAACCCATGTTCTTTCACCCTGGAGCATTTGTTTTTAAGTCTAAATAATTCATTGAAACACAGATTATATTTCACAGTTGGTGCCATCAGTCTTTTTTACTTGTTAAATAGCAAATGGTATTTTTGAGAAATGGTTTACATAATGGAAAGTTACTCCCATTATTCTTCATCCAAGCAGTATGAATTATGTATAAATAAATGGAGAATGTATGCATTCTAAATAGACACAGGACTTCCCACATTTGCCCTTCTTCTCAACAGAAGATGAGCACCTGCTTCTCCCCACCTGCATCTGTGAGAGAGAAGACCTTCCACCCTTTCCTTTTTTATTATCTTCTGGCATAGGACCAGCCAAGCTTGCAATGTTGCTGAGGAACACAAAGCAACTGCTGCTCTCACCTGAAAAAAAGTAGGGGGTGATGGTAAGGAGGCAGGAGTCCTGCTGCGAGGCCTTGCTAACAGCTTAATAGGTTTGTGTAATAAGCACAAGCATTCTGTGTAGCAGAAATACACATGTAAGAGAAGGCAAAAAGATTTGCTAATGGTGTAATGAGCATAATTAACCCTGTAAAACATTAATAAATAATTTGACATGTTTGCCAATGAGATATAAATGATGTTTTGGCATCAAGTGTCCCCGAAGGCAGATTATATATTATAAAACACTTAGGAAAATTGATGTTTGACAATTCTATGACAGCTGATACTGTAACAGTGGAGTGCTGTAAATGGAGTGTTAACAATCAATATTTTGAAAAAGATCTAATTTTCAATTATCACTTAACAGAAGCACATGTATGTTGGATAGATGTGGCTAGCCACATGCTTTATGATGTAATTTCAGGAGCTGCTTCCATGGGGTAAAATCTCTTCTCTCCGTCATGTGTTTTCTTCTGGACAAGCCAGAGAGACTGAGTGTATTTGGTTAAAAAGCTCACTTGATTTTAGTAAAAAAAAGCATTTAATATGCTTCAGGTTGTTTCTACTGTGAATACAGACACCATTTCATGTCATAATTTCCAGGTGCAGGTCAGTAGGATGAGTGTCCAGATAGAGGATGGCTCTTTATCCAGAATGTCCTTAACTACCAGTCATGAGCAGTTGTTAGGTTTCCTGGTGGACAGGATTTTCAGAATACACTTGATTCATTATTTCCTCAGATGGGATAATAGAAACGCAAGGCTGTCAAAATCACCTGCTCCCAGTTACTGGAAAGTCTGAACTCTGTACACACATGTATGTGTCGATCTGCGATAAGCAATTCGATGCTGAAGGAAACCCACATTTCATCTTGGTGAATTGGCAACAGGACAAACTCTGCAAAATACTATTAGTACAGATGAAAAACACAGTTAACCAGAAACAGAAATATTCAAGAAAAACTTTTGCAAATAAATTGGAATGGTCTTGACTGTACCTGCATATTTTGCCTGAAGTTTTAACACTAAAATATTGAACTTCCAGTTTCCATAGCAATGTGTCAGTGGTGCTGTGGTGCTCATAAAAAGTGAAAAGATCATTGTTTTCTCTCAGTAAAGCAAATTGTCAAGGAAATAAGAACAGATGGAAGAAAACAGAAACATCTTGAAACTATTCTTATTATTTAGGGATGGGAGATCTTTACAAGTTTTAGGAGGCTGGCTTGAATAAACACCTAAACATGTGAAGTCTCATTTGTATCTTATTCAAACCACCACAGCTTTCAGCTTTCAGATGTTAGTACCAAGAGAGGTTTCCATCTTTCTATTTATTCTTCCTATAGTATCCCAGTCACTAGTTCACTCCCAGCTCAGACTACTCCTCTGCTACAGGTAAAAGGAAATGACTGACCCCTCTGCTCAGAGATTTGAGGCCACTTCAGAAATACTTTCGGGTTTTCACACATGGGAGAGAGATGAGAAGACAGAGCAAGTCCAGCAGAAGGTCTCCGAGAGCTGGGGGATGTGATGTGTGAGAAGACACAAAAAGTTCTGGAATTGTCCATCCTGGAGAAGGAAAAGCTGAGGGGGCAGTGGGGGAATATGGCACCTTGCTAATGAGGGGATATAAGGAAAAGGAGACAGGTTTTTCCCAGAGGTGCATGATGGCCTTAGGGTGCAGCATGGACATTTTTATGGATATGTGAGGGCAAAATCTTGAATATGTGCCCAGAGAGGCTGTGGAACTGCTGTCCTTGAGGATTTCCATACTCAGGGTGGCCAAACCTAATTTTGAAGTGAGCTCTGCTCTGTGCAGTATGTTGTACTGGGTGAACCATAGAGGTCCTTTCCAATCTAAACTGCTTTGACATTCAATGACTTCATATGCTTCAACAGATACTTTCCTGTTCCTTAGCTTTCTGTCACAAGGTTCAGTGGAAAGACCCACCAAAGGGAAAGATGACTGACACATCCCTGCATACCAGGGGCAGGACAACAACCTCCCTTAGAAGACCTGTATGACATTTTCTTCTTCCCGCCTGGCTCTATGCAGTCCATGCAACAGAACCCAGGAAAGTTCTCCAGGTTCTTTTTCAACAACTTGTTTATAATCCTATCACCTTCTACAGATGACAGACAGTGGCAGCCAGATGACATCTGCAGAGGTTAAGGTACCTAGCATTTGATCATGTTGCTAACCCAGCCAAGACCCTACCTGATGTTAGTTATCTCTGAAGAACTAACTGCAAATCTTCAGACTGCTTCCTACCTCTCAACACCTCCTTGAGATCATAACTTGGATGAGTCTCTAATCTCCTCAAGGATGAGGGTTTTTCTTTGTATTGCCAGTGTCTGGGTACATGCAGGGGCTGTGCAAATGAGTAACACTAATAAGGAGGAGTGAATGCATTACTGAACTGAAATGATTAATCTCACTGCAGGTGTTGGGTCATCTGGCTGCTACAGACATTGTGGCACTGAGTGTAATGCTCCCATGCACATTGCTTTTGCCCACAGGTAGAAGAAAAATCATTTTACATTTCAAAGTACAGGAAGCAGAGTGCTAGCTGTGTTCTGAACACACCTAAAAGATCATCTTACAGGAGATGGGAGAAAAAATTAAAAAGAGGGCTTCACATAGGGCATTCTTTTACTTTCTAATGGCGTACTTACAGTACAGATAGTTTGGCTGATAAGAGACTGTAGTCACTGCTGGTTTTTTTTTTTCTGTGACCTATTACAAGTATTCTTATTCAAGACTTAAAATCTCCTGAGTATTTCAATTGCTATACATCACTGTCTTAAGTGAAAATAAGGCTGAAAACAAAAGGAAAATCCATATAAAAATTTTAAAACTCTGTTGTCCTGAGATAAAATTATATACCATCCTTGGAAAACTGCAGGTTCAATATAGCTGGAGATTTGTTGTTATTGAAGCACATGTTCTGTTTAGGGAATGGTTCAGGAATGACTGAGAACCCTTCTTTAATCTGAGGAGAATGGGAACAGTCCTTGCTCCAGCTACACGCGAGTATCACTTAACTTTGTACTGCAGTTTGGAATAAAAGGTGTCAAGTGTCTTTATAATTCTCTGACTGTTCTTCAGAAGTGGAGGTTTGCCACAGATGCAGGTGACCAGAAGAAGTGTCTCTGTACACAAATATTTGTCTGTATTTCCCAGCAATGACAATTGCTTCAGAAGGTGTTTCTGCCACTGCCTGCTTTGCCTATAAACTCACAAATATGCTGGATCTGGGAATCTGGGGGTCATTATAATATGAATGCTACCAAATTATACTTTTCTATGAGAACCATGAAACTATGGCTTTCCAGTGTGGAATAAAGAAAATGCAGTGATGATCTAGGTTTGCTTTTCATTGTGGGATTTCTTTGTACCTACAAGTGAAAGTACATAGAACTGGGTATAAACCTCAGAAAACCTTTACAGTTGAAACCTGTTCCACTCTTGGAAAGAGAATCTGGTCCCTGAGGCTCAAAGATATGGAAGATAACCACTTAAGGAGATACTTTACAAAAGGAGAGCAAGTTGTTATACTGAAGGAAACTAAACCAGTCATGTCCATGTTATGATAAAGTGTAGACTTCTGATAGGGACAGGGTGTCTGCAAAATATTTACGACAATTTGAATGGAGGAAATTAAATGAGCTCTCCAGCACAAACTTTCTAAATCTAAACAGGCCAGCATGGGACAGCCAAATCAACTTTCAGGTTGTTGGTGTTTCAAGAAGTTTCAAGAACAGATAAAGTTGCCTTGGTAAAATGACCTTTCTGAAACTGGGTAATCTTTTACTTCCTGAGTGGTCTTTGGTGTCAGTGGGATGGCTCCTGGAGTGCCCACTATAAAAGTATGAGAGTCTGGCCCTTTCCAAGAGAAACTGGGGAACTGTTCCAACTGATAAGGAAAAAATTGTGCTTACAGGACACAGAGATAATTTAAATAGGTGAGAGAATCAAGATCACCCCTTGAGGCACTGCAGCAGCAGTTATGTGGATAAATGTCACAGAGTTAAAGCAAATAGCAGCAGGCAGTGATAAGTATCTGAGAATTAGCACCAGTATCTCAGGTTAGGTGTGTGATTATAAGAAGATTCACTGTTGCTTCTTGTGAGTAGAAAATGATACACGGATGTAAAAGAAACCATGTGTTATTGACTCCTGAAAAAGCTCCAAGATATTTCAGTTGTGTGAAGCCCTCATAAGAAGCTGGGGAGAATGGAAGGGATGGTGAGGAAACCATCCCTCCACACCTGTCTGAAGGTAAGGGCACTGTGCTTACACATGGAGTTTCAATTGTTGGGAGCAGAGCATCACCCCTTCCAGGCTGTGAAACAATCCAGCTACTGCATGCCTCTGGCTAGTCTCTCTGCAGGTGAGGGCTAGGGATTAGTTATAGAAAAGTTATAGAGATAAAAGAAAAAGATGAAAGTAAAGTAAAAGGAGTAAGCCACGAAAAGAGACAGAGAGAAACAAGGGAGAAAAAAATCATTGATATGGAAAGAACAAATGAACCAGTTATGCAATTCTCAGTGTGACCTGGCAATGTGCACTTGCAGCCCAGAAGGCCAACGATACCCTGAGCTGCATCAAAAGCGTGGCCAACAGGTCAAAGGGAGGTGATTCTGCCCCTCTCTCTATTCTGCTCTTTTGACAATCCACCTGGAGTACCATCCAGCCCTGGGCCCCCAACATAAAAAGGGCAGGTACCTGTTGAAGTGAGTCCAGAGGAGGGTCATGCTCCTAGTTGGGCACAGGGCAGCTGCAGCTGCATTCCTGCGCTATGCAGTGTAGGAAGCAGCATGCCCCCTGTCCTAGCCCTTTACCTGCTTACTTCACCCTCACTGAAATAATATTACTTTTTTTTTCTAAAATAAAAAGCCTAACAAGAGAATAGTAAGGTATTTATTCCAACAGTAAAATGCAACACAGCTAATAATTGCATTTTGTCTAATTTACGATGACATACTAAAGAGTGACAGTGATCATTAGGTGGGAAAAAAGTGTACTTGATGCTGAATTCAAACCAAATATTTAGTTCCCAATTTCTGTGTCTGTGCATCAAAACTTATACGCACTCAGTTGAAACCATTCAGTTCAGTCATGATGTTTATAAAGGATGAATGGTTTCTTGAATATATTAGCTTAAAAAGGGCTTTATTCAATGTGAATATAAACTACACACTGATGGAAAGATAGAAAATGCCAGGACTACAATCACTGGAGCAGGCACGTTCCTTCAAGTTTCTGGACTGGTAACATCAAACAGACTTGTCCTATAAAGTGATGCTTCGTTGAATTTGGGCCTTGCTTAGGGTATGTCTCTTGGCCTCCTCATTCAGCAGATTGTAATACCTCTCCTCTTGAAAGACTAACACAAAGAAGGAATATCAAAGGTATTGCGTATATGAAGGCTGAGCTCCAGAGAACTGTCTGGATCTTGTCAGGATCACAGCAGCTCATCATAGCTCATCAGGCTGAAAGTAGCAGGAGCCCCGGCACATGTGTGTGAAGGAAGCAGAGGTCAAGGGATCAGCTCTGCAGGAATAATGTAAGTCACCTGGCTGTGACACCAATGCATAATGGATAAATAATAAAACAAACGTCCTGTCTGTCTTGACATTTGGAAACACACACTGCAAACTGAATCCAGGACAACACTTTTCACCTCTAATTATCAGTTGGAATTGTTTTATTAATCACCTAAATGTAAAATGGTACCTATGGGACATTAGCATAGGAGAAAGGTATGGCTGCTTGGGATAGCTGGAATGACTGATTTTCTCAGCTCTCTAGTGACTTGTTATTTTGGACACTGATTTGATCAGCTGATTGCACAGGAAAGAAATTGTGAAGGTTGCCCATAGCTGGGAAAAAACAAAAGAGAGCAGAGCTATGTTTTTCTGTGACTCATTGGGGTAAAACAGTTCAAATATATATTCTTATACAGCCCAAAGGATGGTTCACGAACCCCTTTCTAAGTATCTGGATATAATCACTTTTTTTAGCTCATTTACAGACATGTTTTCCCTTCTATTTTTATTGCAGCTCATCAGGCCAATGGTAAAGAAAAGGGATTGGTAATGAGTAAACTCTATTTAGGCATCACAAGAATGAAACTTCAACACCTCATACTTCTGGGGCTACCCAGTACCTCTGTGCCAGCCTTCTCCTCTCCTCTCCTCCCTCTGTTCCCTGGTATGGTCCCAATGACCTGTGCAAGTACATGACACTGTGATCTTGGGCAGGAGTGAGGAAAAGGGGACATGGCACTGTTCCTAAATCAGAGGGAGAGTCTGATTACAGCAAGGATCAGAATCAGGTGTTCTAACATGTGCCTTTGGCACAGGACTCTGCCATAAAACCCAAGTAGGAGACATCAAAGACTTATTTCTTGTCAAGAGGTGCAGATGGGCAGGAATCTGACTTTAAACCAGGATTGTTTGCGTTGACAAATTTTTACTTCAAAAATAGCTTCTGCATCTCTCTTTGCTACACTGATAGAGTGGACAGCAAAGTGGCTGGTGTGTACTGGAGCAGAGTCAGTCACACTCCCTAACACCAGGGACTCCTTGTGTCTAATTTCCCTTGAATGCACAGAGGGCATACTTCTTAAAAAGGTGTTGGAGTTTGGCTGTTTGTCTTTAAGAGCCTTCTAATTTATTTGTTTGTTTATTTATCTGATGACCTTGTGCTTCTCAAATAAGAGCTATGGAAATATTTTTCCCATTTATTAGCCTTGTCTAACCATTTTGAAAACTGCTCTGTAGATTGTATCTGTTGCAGTGAATTACTTTCCTCAATTACTATTTTCTGCCATCAATCATACGTTATCTTTTCCACAGCTGAAGAAATATCTTGTCACTTCTTTTATGGAACAGTATACCAATTAAATTTGATTTATACTGTTATACACTATGTTCAGTTAAATTTAATACACAGGGTATAATTTTCACTTCTCAAAGCCTTAGGAATAAAATCAGATACATTTTCATTGGTAAATGATAGGTTAAGCAGAACCTCCACAACATTAGGTGTAAAAAAAGCAAACACTGTGATTCCTCTCTTTGGTTTGTGACAGTCAAGATACCAAAGCTCAGAGATACTGTTGGCAATTCTCATGATAATTTAAAATTATTGCGCATTAAACTCTCACTTTATCAGTCACCATAATGACTGTGCTGTAATAAAGCACAACTTTATTTTGACTGGAAAACACAAGCTTTGTTTTTTTTAGAATTTAACTGAGTTTTTTTACTGCGTTCCTTTCTTGTCTTCTTTCCTTCTCCATTCCTACAACTGAATCTCTCATATTTATATTTTTCCTGCTTCCTGAGATTTCTACTGAAAGCATATATAACCTTTTAAAATCTATGTCTGGACACAAAGAGGAATTGCCTTTAATATCAGTCTCATGTTCAGTCTACCATTATGAATTCTGTCAGCTCCTCTAGCTACTCAGCCCTTGGATCTGAGGATAGAAAGGAAAATATGAATACAGAAGAAAGGCAACAAAAATAGTTCAATGACACAAACTGCTACATGATGATATAGGAAAACTTTGTAGAAATGAATGGATAAAATAGAATGTTTTCTGAACAAGAGGCAACTGCAATGAGAATCATACAACTGAGATGAGGATCTTGGTATATTTATAATTCTCTTTTTGTGAAGCTATTGCTGACTGGTGCTGAAGAGAAGCAGAATATGGGCACTATCACCACCACAGATTTCCACACATACTGACCATTGCCTAACAGGATTTTTGCTTTGAGATGGCTATGTAGCTGATCATTGTAGCTGAAGGGAAATAATTCTTTGAGATTTCTTCCTTTCAGTTAGATTATTTTTCCCAAAGCAAGAAAACAAAGTTTGATATCCTCCTCAGAGAAAACATCCTCTCTTGGGACTGAATGTTAAAAAAAAAAAAGATGAACTCTGGGAAGAGTTTCATCCTTTTGGCATGTCTTATATATAAGCACAACTCTATTGGCACCTTGAATCCCAGGGGTCTGAAGTGGGACACACCAGGGCCTTTGGTCCCTTTGACACTTTCTCTGAACCCTTTCAGATGTGGTTCTTTCTGAGTTTTCACCCAGGAGCTAAGCCACAACAACATTGCAGTTTATAGGTGTGCATCCTCATGTGTAAAGCAATTTAAGGTCCTTGCAATAAATGTGTTATTCAAAGGTGCCTTTTAATTATTGTAGGTCAGAATTTTGTTTTCTGTCATTACAGTATTTACATAAGATTAGAAAAGTGTTTGCATAGTAATCAACAAACCATAGAATCATAGAACAGCTTGAGTTGGAAGGGACTTTAAAGATCATCTAGTTCCAACCCCCCTGCCATGGGCAGAGGCACCTTCCATTAGACCAGGTTGCACAAAGTCTCATCCAGCCTGGTCTTAAAAACTTCCAGGGATGAGGTTACTACAATAATATTAAAGGTACAGCATTGTTCACACATTAAGGAAAGGTATAAAATATCAAAGAAGCTCTCAAGGTGGAGTGCAACTGGTATGCAAGGAATCCATTCCACGGTGGTTCCCTGGACAACACTGCCTGAGAACAGCATGGGGGGTGGAGTGGAATGAAGATTTCACAACCAGTCTTTGTTAATCCCTGCAGAGACGGGAACTTTGTGCTACTTTGGAACTGATAAGCTGCATATATGCCACCCTGGGCCAACAGTGTGTCATTTTGTGACAAAGTGCTGTTCTTTGTGCAAACTTTGCTTATTATAATGTCATTATTATATCAAACCACACCTCCATCCCAAAGGCTACCCACCTCCAAAGTGTGACCACCCTTCACTGAGCTTGAGCCCTGAATTTTCTTCAGCTATAACTTTAAAAGCAAAGTGAGACAATTTTACCCCAATCATAATAAAGGTATTTATGACTAGAGTCATTCAAGCTCACCTTGAAGATAAGAAATAATATAAAAATGGTTTAAGAAAGGGGAATGTTAGGGAAGACACCATTGTGAACAAGTCAGGGAAGATACAAACATGAATAAGTCAGGAGAGATAGCATCGCAAATTACCTCTGACTTCTGGGATCAGTCAGCAGGCTGAGCCTCTCTTCCCTCCCCACAGGGATGCCTTTGAGTAAGATCAGGACTTTCCCAAGTGCTTTCTTGGAAAACTTAGAAATCTCTATAGAACTACTTTTTAACTTAACGAGTTTTGTAACCAAGCTATATTACTTACAATCTTCGTTCTTGCACGTGCTTTTGTAGACAGTATATTTATCACTGGCAATCCATAAGAGCCTGTAATCCTGTTGCTTCAATAAACTGCTCTGTTCACATAGCTGGTTTCAAACGTCTCTCACTAGACTCTGCGTGTGTGAGTGTGACTGGAGGGCAGGTGCTGCGCTATCGAGTGCATCGCGTTACCACACTTACAGCCCTAAATAAACTGCACCCTTCACGCAGCTGTCTGCGAGCATGGCCAGACAGAAGGTGCAGTGCACTATTGAGTTTATCTGTGTTATCAGACTCATAGTGCCAAACTGGACATCACTCAGAATCTAAGACGAGCTGCCCCCAACTCCTCTGGTATCTGAGGACAATCTGGAATGTAAGGGGGATTATTTTCTGCCAAATTACTTTACCTCTTAATGCAACAGTCCCCTTCAGGTACTGGAAGGCCGCTGTAAGTTCTCCCTGGACCCTTCTCTCTTCTAGGCTGAGCCTGTCCTCATAGGAGAGGTGCTGCAGCCCTCTGGTCATCTTTGTGGCCCTCCTCTGGACCCTTTCCAACAAATCCATGTCCTTCTTTTGTTGATGGCTCCAGAGTCACAAAAACAGAGTAGAGAGTCAGAATCACCTCCCTTGACCTGCTGGTCACACATCTTTTGATGCAGCCCAGGATGCGGTTGGCTTTTTGGGCTTCCAGTGCGCATTGCTGGCTCATGTTAAGTACTTCATCAGCCAGCAGCCCCAAGTCCTTCTTTCACAGATGTCCACAGATGAAATTATCTGTAGAGTTGTGAAGACACAATCCATTAAAGAAAAATGAAGGAAACTTGCAGGTGAAAATAGAATTAAGGAGTGGGAAAAAGAAACATTTTTACATGGCAAAATGAATTACAGTACAATCATCCCTCCCCTTCCAAAATCTTGAAGAGGAAAGAAATTGTGAAGGATGTTAAATAACTGCCAAAAAAATCAGTCAGTTAATATGCTACTTACAGGAAGAAAGTAAAGAGTGTTATGAGTACTCACTGATATCTTTTGTAGAGAAATACAAAAATGTAATCATGAAACTCAGGATAGAGAATGTCACAGTGGTAACAAATAAAGAAATGATGTATAGAGTTGAAGAAGGTATGATATGGTTAAAAGATACTCTGAAAAGGAGATAACACCATGACCCATTTAAATCCAAATCGCTGAACGAAAAGATGTGACAAGCAGCAAGAAGGGATTTTAAACAAAACAGTACTACATCTAGGTTAAACAACATATGGTGTGTATCAGGCAAGTGCTTATTGAAGTGAGGGTAAAATAGAGTGATCAATCATATAGATCTGAGAAGAACTGCAACAATGGAAAACTACAAGTGAAATTAAATTGTGCATTGAAAGGCTTGAATGTTATAAATTAGTTATCTCAAAATACATTTTAGTCAGGGTTAATATTTTGGTTACTTCCATCTAACAGATGGTATGGGATAAAAAAAATATAGTCACCTTGCTAACACAGTCAGATGCAATTGGCAATATCTACTTTTTAAAAATGTAATCTTACAAAAGATAAATGTAAGCTCTTGTACGGTGTATCACGAGCTTCAGTAACCCCTCAGAAAATCCAAAGCAAGTTTTGTACTCGTACATAGCTCCCAAAACCCAATAATACCATGTTTCCATGGTATGTGGGAGAGCAAAGAATCTGGAAGTTTGTGGGAGGGGGTTTCTGTGCCTGAATCATAAAATAAGAGGAATATCAGGGAGTATCTATGAACTGTTGAAGGAACACCAAAATTCATTGCGTGACTAATGCTGATCCCTCAAGAAGGTTGTACAAGTGGTACACCTTATTAGCCTTCAGCTCTTGGAAAGTGAGTTTGGTGAGGTACCTCCGTCTGGTACCTCATACCACAGCCTGCCCTCTTGATTCCTACACCCAGCTTTGATTTAACTTGAAATATTACACTGCCTTTTAAAATTCAGGATTTAAGTCAGTTACTTCATACCATAGCACTGGGTCTTATCTGTCAACAGATTTTGCTAACTAGGAGTGAACCTGTTACTCATTTTTTTGGCAATAATTCACATTTTAAAAAATGCATAAAGAATTCCACAAACATTTCCAATAGTGTTTTATTCTTTGCATGCTGGTGCTTCAGCTTGCCAACTAACTCACTGTGCAAAGAATTAAAATATTAGAGCAAGAATTTCCTTAGTCTTCCATGGAGTAAAACATATGTATGTGAAACAGCCAGTCTTTGGACAACAAGAAGCTCTCAAGCATCTCTGGTTCCAGGTTTAGTGAACTGCAAGCATTTTCCAGAAGGCTGGAAAAACTTCATTTTTACTATTGCAAGTGCTACTTTACAATCTGTGTATCTATCTATATATATAAAAAAATACATCATTTTTAGCCCTCTCTAGTTAAAAAGTTTTTTATTAAGTTTTCAACTTTTCATTCCAGTTGTTGTTTTAAGACAAGAGTTGAACATCAGCAACATTTTCTATTTGAAGACATAACAGACTGTAGAAAACCCGTATGTCCTTTTTCACCTCAAAGCAAGATAAAAATTGCTAATTTCCAGTACTTTGACTATAAGTGTATTTAGACTGGAAAGTAGTCATTTAACTGATGTGATAAAAATTAAGACAGAGGTGACCGTAACCACACCAAAGAAATCATAGAGAGCTATTGAGCAGAGTCAGACAGTAAGGTGTGGATCAAGTCAAGACTATAAGGCAGTCACAGCAGTATAATGAGAAGTAGTACAAGGACTGATACAAATAGTACAAGGACAGGGAGTTAATTTGTTAAATTTCAGTAAGGGAAGACATTTTTGTGGAACACAAACAGGGCCCACTGAAAAGCATTTTGAAAATATCATCATAAGAAAGTCCTGATAACTCTTCATCTGACATCTACCATGGCTCTATCCAGATTACTTTAGGCCCTGTGAGTTAAAAACCTGGATTTAGGTTCTGTTTTGCTGATAGGAATTGTCATAAATGTAGTATATAAAAATGCCTACTGAGACTCATAGATTATACTGTTTTTCACAGATGTTTGTTACAAAACAGCACAATACATTCACTTGTCATGAAATAATATTAGGCAATTATCTTCTTTCAACCTTAATTTTTTTTTTTTTTTTTTTTTTTAATTTTTTTAATATTAGATCCTGGAGTCCAGTTGCAAATCTAAAAGTGAGACAAAAAATCTAGTTTAAGTAATTGTAAATTACCTCAAACATATAAA
>JANHGN010009634.1:8747-37241 GCA_024605025.1 Megaceryle maxima
TTATTATAATAAAAAATAGTTTAAAAATCCTTTTCCTAAATAATTTATTTTTTATTTTTTTTTTTTTTTTTTTTTTTTTTTTTTTTTTTTTTTTTTTTTTTTTTTTTTTTAATCTAGGTAGAGCTAGATAGCTTCTTTCAGAGTTTGCTGTTAAGCCTAAGTTTCCTATGGCTCTACTGAAACATTTTATTTCCAGGTAAGGACATTACAGGTTTATATACTTTTTTTTCTTTTTGCCTTAAATTTATCTTTTATTAAAAAGCCACAAGAAGAAATAGGTGGAAAAGTGCTATAAGAGTGGTGCAAGCACTTGGCTGGTGGGGACTCAGCTACCAACTGACTGTGGATTTTAAAATGACTAACAGCATGCTGGTGAAAAGAATGTCATTTCTCCTCTCACTCACCTCTGGGTAAGTGGAATTGCCACTAAAAAAACCAAAAAAAACTCAACACCCCCCCCAAACAAACAAACAACAAACAAATAACAAAAAAACCCCAAGGTAATTTGTTTTCACTTGACAGCAGGAACTAAAACTGCATCAATGTTGCTGTCATCAGCAGTATCTTGAATTCCCCCACAGTGACGTTTCTGCCTGACGGAAGGGGACATTTGCAGTTATAGACAGAGAAAATCAAGCTCAGAGAGCAAATGGGCATTGCTCATACTTGCAGCAAGCATCAACAGATATTTCATATTTAATCTTAAACTAGGGATAAAAAGGGATAAAGGCTGAGGAATTTAAAACTAATTTCCAGGTATTGCAGCTGACATTCATCAAATGATCAGTACTACATACTTTTTCCATTGGCCAACTATAAACATATATGGGCAACAACTTCTTGTACTCCATGTTTGTTTGTATAAAACACAGTGGTAATTGTAATTGTATAACTGATAATCCCCTAGATCAAAAATATTCCTATATCCTTCCAATGCAAGGGAGTTAATTTCCACCCATGATACTTCTGTCATCAGGTGTCAGGACTACAAACAGCATGAAACAGAAAAGAGGTACTAAATAGTTCAGCTCTGTCATAATGGTCCACTACTGTGTCTATATATACATCAATCACCTGTTGAGCCATGTCTCCTTCCTGTTTCCCTCAACATTAATCTCAAGCAGGTCCAAGATGTAAATGAGTCAAATTTAATTTAAACTTGGATCTATTACAGCTCAACAAGAGGCAGAGAAAAGTACATATTATTATTGGTTCCCATTCAGCCCACGCTCAGTCACAAAAACTACAATCCCTGAGCTCATATTTCAGTGAGGTCCACATTAAGAATTGTTACCAAGTGGTTCATTTTTTCACAGAGTGATAGTAACTGTCCATCTTTTCCATCTTAGGTGAACTACTTTGTTTGTTGGTATGTCTTTTAAGTTCAATTCACTCCCTGTTGTTCCCTCCCTCTGGCTTCATTAACATACTGCATTAGAGGACATGACCATAGGATAGCTCAGGTTATATGGACCCTCATCTGGTCTCTAATACAACCTCCTGCTTGTCAAGGTGAGCTACAAGGTCAGATCAGGTTACTCAGAGCTTTTTCCAGTCTGGCCATGAAAATCTCAAAGAATAAAGAGTTGCACAACCTGTTTCAGCAATCCATTCACTGTCCTCATTGTGACAAGGTTTCTCACATCCAGTCAGTAACTCAGGTAGCTTGAAGAGTAATTCCCACTTCACCTTACCATCTAACTTTTTGATGCAGGTTTCTAGTTGTCCATGACTGGTTATGCATCAGGCTCTTATAATCTTCCTTTAGAAATCAATGGAAAGTTTACATTCCGGTTTTTTACTATTTAATGTTTATTACCTGACATATGAATTAGTTGTTCTTACTTATAAGATTTTGGTAACTTTTCCACACAACATGATTTATTTTTCATGGTTAAAGAACATAAATCTGATCCACAATCTTGTGATTAGCACTTACCATTGGTTTATTAATCTGTGCATGAAGTGTTTAGAAAACATATATTTTCTGCTTGCAAGAAAACAAATACTGCGGCTTTTCACTTATTTCCTTTCAGTATTCCTCCAAGAATGTACCTAGATTTCCAAATAATACTGTTACTTGAGAACTGGCTGTACAATAGAGCTCAGTATGTTTGCTGATGATATTAAACTGGGAGGAGTGGCTGATACACTGGAAGGCTGTGCATCCAATGAGATCTGGACAGACTAGAGAGCTGGGCAGAGGGAAACCTAATGAAATTCAACAAGGATAAGAGTAGAGCCCTACAACTGAGAGGACCACCATGTATCAATACAGGTCAGGGGTAGACCTGCTGGAAAGCAGCTCCATGGAGAGGGACCTTGGCATCCTGGTGGACAATAAGTTATCCATGGAATAGCAATGGGCCCTTGTGGCCAGGAAGGCCAATGGTGTCCTGGGGTACATAAAGAAGAATGTGGCCAGCAGGTTGAGGGATGTTCTCCTCCCCATCTACTTTGCACTAGTGAGACCACATTTGGAGTACTTTGTTCAGTTCTGGGCTCCCCAGTTCAAGAGGGACAGGGAAATACTTGAGAGAGTCCAACAGAGAGCTATGAAGGTAATGAAGGGACTGGAACATCTCTCTTATGAGGAAAGTCTGAGAGACCTGGTTCTGTTTAGCCTGGAGAACAGGTGATTTTATTAAAGTTTACAAATACCTCAAGGATGGGTGTCAAGTGGAAGGGGGCAGTGTCTTTTCAGTTGTGCTCTGTGATAGGACAAGAGGTAATGCTAGCAAGGTGAAACACAGGAAGTTTCACCTCAACATGAGGAAGAACTTATTCACTGTGAGAGTCACAGAGCCTGGAACAGGCTGTCCAGAGAGGTTGTAAAGTCTCCTTCTCTAGAGACTTTGAAGACCTGCCCTGGTCTGTTCCTGTGTGGCCTGCCCTGGGTGTTCCTGTGTTGGCAGAGGGGCTGGACTCGCTGATCTCAAGAGGTCACTTCCAACCCATACCATTCTATAATTCTGTGATTTGGATGATATAATTTTGATATATTTTGAAGTAGACTAAAAGAAAAATTAAACCTCCACACTATTAGAAGGTACATAGCTGATCCAGCCTGTCAGAAAGCTGAATGAAAAGTCTCTGTGTCCTTGCCTTCAATTCCAGGTCAAGCTGGAAGTACATTAGGGTACTGTAAATTGTATCAGCTGCCATCTCCTTTGGCATTACTTGCACTAGAGTACCAGGAGAAAAGATATAAAGAACATTCTCTTCTGCTTTTGGTCACTGTAATTTCTCCACTTGAAAGGAATCCTTAGTTGGAACTAGCAAAAGTGGAAAAATCCACCCACAAGACCTGCAAGAATGCCTAGGCACAAAAAGTCTGATCTGGTGTGAAGTATTACTTTAGTTGCTTATTATATACATAAGACTGATGAAACAGAAAAATATGAATCTCTGCAGACATCCTGCATAATACATGAAAAATGTTATAAGAATATACATTTGCTTTGTTAATATTCCTTTTTGTTTGCATTTCCCAAATACTCCAGTGAAAAATCTTCCCTAGCACAAGTCTTTTCAAAGATTTAATATGATATACTCAAATTGCAAATGAGAAATGGTACACTCAGATATGTGGTTCACGTTGCTTTCAGTTATAAGTCATCTGAAGAGAGGACAGGAAGGTTGCTACATGCCTTTTTTAAAAAAATGAATATTCATTATTAAGCATTTGTGAATGACTAAGAACTACTGAATTTGAAAGATAAATTAGAATGTCTGCAACTAATTGAGCACTGTATAAAATGGAGAAAAGTGAAGAGAATTAGGAAAATGGACACACTTCAAAATGAAAAGCACAACTATGTTTTTGGGTGAGAGCTAAAACACTGCTTCCTTTATTTTGCATGGTGTTTAACAATTACAAATGAACAAACCATTTAGGTTGGCCATCCTCAGCCCTATACCTTTGAAACCTTTCTTTCACTTTCTAGCAAAGGAGCACATCTGTGCAGACCTCAGGTTTCCTTCTCCTCCAAGATACATAAGAGGACAAAGGACTTACACTAGTGGGAAGTGCATGTTTTCTGACCCTCAGCTTGACTGCATAGCAGCCAAAAGCTAGAAATAAATCACAGCAAGGCATACTGTGCTTTAATGCTGCCCACAGTCCCCAATCAATTAACCTAAAGTGAAAGAGTCCACAGAGCCTCTTGTCAGTCTGTCTTTCATGAAAAATTCTTCCCTCGCCTCCAAAACTTGCAAACAAAGCAAAATATCAACAGTATTTCATAACCACAAGTTCAAGAGAGTAAGCTGTTTCATGACTATAAAAAAAAGCTTGCTGTTTACCATAAGAGAATTCCCTACAGAGGATACGCAGAGAGCCAACAAGATCCATCACTCACAAAGCTTAGGCAAGCAAAAATCTGACTTCTTTATATTTAAATACCATGCTTAAGTACAAGAAGGATGGTGACTATCACTGAAAGCATCTCCAGGCCAAAGCTACAGCAAGGGAAGAGCAAGAGTGGTTTCTGAAAAAGTGTCTCTGTGGGACCCATCAGCTGTCTTGTGCAGTGTCCAGAAACAGAATGCACATCTGTAGAGAGCTACTGGAAGGAGTCCAGAGGAGAGTAAAGTAGAAGAAGAGGGCTCAGAGGGCCCAAAACAGAGTTCTAACCTTAGGCAACCTTGAAGAACCTACAAGAACAAAGAACACCTAATCATGAAACACATCTGTTTATAATGTTAGAACCAAGTATTTATAACTGAGAGACTGTTTTGACCACAGAAGAGTAACTGAGAGACAGAGACATGAATTGCAATTTTAAATGTAGCCTGAATAAAATAGGTGAATGTTTATTTGGGGGGAAAATGTCATTTTACTAGTAACTTAAGGCTTAATAGGGTCTGGTACATTGGCTTGCCCCACAGAAAGGAGTAAGTCCAACAGAGCAAAGCTGTGCTTAGTGAAGATGAGGCCTCTCTGATTAGAAACCTAAGAGCCTGCATTTACTCCCTACAACAAGAGACTGCATGTCCCTCATGTTAAAGTTAATTCTGTTTGATAGTGTTTATCTCATTAAGACACATTGAAACAGAACATTTTTCAGTATAAAAAGATTTAGACTCCTATTTATGACCACCGTTGGAAAGGAATCCTGTTATGTTTGGCTGAGAGCAGGCAGGGAAAGAAGAAAGCCTGTAATAATTGCCTACCACTAATAATGTAGTATATTTCCAGGTGTTGTCACTAAATCTACAGGTACATCAATAAAAAAAAAGGAAGGTGAAAGAAAACATAGCCCCCCTTAAGAAGAAGAACAGGGAACTAGCAACAACAGATGAAGAGAAGACTGAGGTTCTCAATGACTGTTTTTCCTCAGTCTTTACTGGCAACCACTCTCCCAACACCTCCCAAGTCAAAAAACCGCAAGGCAGGAATCAAGGACATGGAGGAGAGGGACATGCTTCAGGACAGCCAGCATGGCTTCACTAAGGGGAAATCCTGCCTGACAAACCTAGTGGCTTTCTACAACAGAGTGACTGCATCAGTGGATAAGGGATGACCTGTGGACGTGATCTATCTGGACTTCTGCAAGACCTTTGACACAGTCTCCCAAAACATCCTACTCGCCAAGTTGGAGAGATACAGATTTGATGGGTGTACCGTTCAGTGGATAAGGAATTGGCTGGATGGTCGCATCCAGAGGGTAGTGGTCAGTGGCTCCAAGTCCAGATGGAGAGCAGTGACAAGTGGTGACCCTCAAAGGTTCTACTGGGACCTGTCTTGTTTAACATTTTAAACAACGACGTAGACAATGGGATTGAGCACACCATCAGCAAGTTTGTTGATGTCAGCAAGCTGAGTGGTGCTGTCAATACACCAAAGGGACAGGATGTCATCCAAAGGGACCTGGACAAGCTGGAGAGGTGGGCCCAGGTGAACCTCATGAGGTTCAGCAAGAGCAAGTGCAGGGTCCTGCACTTGGACCAGAACAATCCCCACTATCAGTACAGGCTGGGGGGAGGAGGCAATAGAGAGCAGACCTGCAGAAAAGGACTTGGGAGTGCTGATAGATGAGAAGTTGGACATGAGCAGACAATATGTGCTTGAAGCCCAGAAGGCCAATTGCATCCTGGTCTGCATCAAAAGAAGTATGGCCAGAAGATTGAGAGGGCTGATTCTACCACTCTTCTCTGCTCTGGTGAGACCTCACCTGGAATACTGCATCCAGCTCTGGAGTCCTCAGCACAGGAAGGACATGGACCTGATGGAGCAGGTCCAGAGGAGGGCCACAAAGATGATCAAGGGGCTGGAGCACCTCACCTATGAGGACAGGCTGAGGGAGCTGGGATTGTTCAGCCTGGAGAAGAGAAGGCTGTGGGGAGACCTCATAGTGACCTTCCAGTACCTGAAGGGAGCTTACAAAAAGACTGGAGAGGGCCTTTTTGCAAAGGCCTGGAGTGAAAGGACAAGGGGGTAATGGTTTTAAATTAGAAATGAGAAGATTTAGATTAGAAATAAGGAGGAAGCTCTTTACCAAGAGAGTGGTGGAGCACTGGAACAGGTTGCCCAGGAGGTGGTTGAGGCCCCGTCACTGCAAACATTCAAGGTGGGGTTGACAGAGCTCTGAGCAACCTGCTTTATTTGAGTATGTCCCTGCTCTCAGCAGGGGGGTTGGACTAGATGACCTCTAGAGATCCCTTCCAACCCAGACATTTCTATGTTTCTAAATTTCACTCTGACATATTCCCTGAAGAAACATCACTATATGACTGATACAAACACAAGTAATGTGTTCAGGAGTCTTAGAAGGCTTTCCCACTCAGCTTCTCAGTTCTGTATCTGCTTCCAGAGTAAAATCTTTTGATAGACCTCAAAAGTGTCACATAAAAATGTTTGCATCTTTCATATTTTTTCTTCGTTCTTCGTCGCTTGCAGTGGCAGGCTAAACTATCCCCACCTGCTACTATTTCTATTTAAGGGAGCTGTTTTATGACTAATTGCTCTTAAAGAGTATCTTGTAATTTAAATCAGATGCTAAGAGACTTAAACACAAGGACCACAAGCCTTGGGCAAGCAGAGAATGGAGTTCTTAACATTTTTGTGCTTAAATTCAATACAAAGTGCTGGGATGAAAGGCAGAAAGGGCCCATTATTCCCTCTTTTCCTTGAGCCCTCCTTCCCAATCCACTAGTGTTTGTTTCTTGTCTATAAAAATCACACTTCACAATCTTCATTCCCTCTTAGTGAAGTTTTTCTGTTGGATAAAGAAAGAGGTGATAATTATGAATCCTGTTCCAGCTTGGAAGCTTAGATATCTTGAACATCCATTCACACAAACTGCATCTTTCAATATAATGATGTATATCCTACATTTATTTTTGAATCTTGGTAAGTGGCATTAAATACACAACATTTCCTCTGTCCCACCTTTTCACACTACTACAAGCACTCAGATGTCCTGTAAGTAAGCAGAGTAAGCATCACTTTTTTACTTTAAACATTAAAGTATTAAATATAAATATAAAGCATTTAAAGATTAAGTATTCAAATGGTTTGTATTTGAACTCAAAAATAAATAGTCTATATACTTCCCATGTTATTTTAAGGAGTAAAAGTAGGTTGTGTTCTTAGGTTCTTCAGAATACAGAAGATTTATTGGGTAGCTGTCAGCCAACCCTAATTCAGTAATCAACAGGTGAAAAAGCAGTGAAACTGTCATGAAGCCTAATTGACAGACCAAAAAACTCATCTGTAGGGGAGTTAAAGATGAAAGCCTGAAGTAAGGCCTGAATTTCTTCTTATGAATCTAAAATAAAATGTCTACTGATATGACAGATAAATAAATCACTAATATCAGAGCAGTATGTACATGCCAGACCAAATCCCAACAGAAGTTCTCAGTGGAACTGTGGACACTAATCAAAATTCCCATAAACGAAGCTCACTCAGCATTTTCTTAATTTGTACAGGTCCTCAGAACACTGAAATTTAAATACTTTAATCACAGGCTGCACTGCAGTTTTCTAATTAGCAACTGTTCATGGAACGTGCTGCTCTGCAATAGGACACATCCTATTATGTCTCAATATATGAGTGGGAAGGTAACAGACACATTTAATATCACAAATTAACTTGATGGTAATGAGGAAGCTTCTGTCAGTGATATCATCAGTTAAATTATCTGCTACCTTAGTAGTGATGAATAATAAAGAAGAAAGCTACACAATTGCTTACAAATTAAACAGTGTAAGATCATCTTAAAGATGTCTGCCTTGGAATCTCTTTGGCAAAGCAACCTTGACCCCTTAACCCTGATACCATTTGTTTGTAGGTAGACTGGATCTTCAATGCTATCTTAATTAAGTTTTAAATTTTAATTTCCTTTTCAAATGACAGTATCTTGGGCACTCCACAGTATATTTTCATTAACAGTGGAGCAGCTTCAACAGTGTACTTTGAAGATGAACAGAAAACAAAAAGAGCTCTATCAGCCAATGGCACTGTGGGGAGAGGGAGGAGCACTGTTCAACACAAGCTTCTTGACAGTCACACTTAAAACACAATAGATTTCCCAAAGGAAGTCAGTCACTAAGCGATTAAGATGAAAACTATGTTTTAAAACCACATAGTTTAACTAAATTAAACTTTGAGTTTGTAGCCAATTGATAAAGGTTGCAAATATTTGTATAAGAGTTCAAGTTTTTGCCATTTTAAGATTCAACTAAAATCAAACTCTGTTGTTTTTCTCCTCTGAAATCAATTGAAGAGACTAGCAGACTATTTTCTTGGAATTAGTTAAAACAGAAGACGGTTATCAACTGTAGTAGCTCATTCAAAGAGATTCCAAGACCATTCTTGGCAGTTTAGTAATTAATCACATTAAGTGCAGGTGCAATACCCTCACTTGGCACTTGCTAGAAATGCAAATTCAAAAAGATCGAAGACAATGAGTGATCCAAACAGATAAAGTGTGATAAATTTTTAAAACCTCTTCTATATTGCACTAGACCTTTGGTGTCAACCAAGATTGCAAAACATAGAAAAAATTTTTTTTCCCTACACCTTCTATATGATTTTGGACCTTCCACTTAAATGCAAAAGGTATAATATCCCATAAGTCATGACTGGGAGTTAAACTGAGCTTAAAATTTCACAGCTCATACAACATAACACTGATGTACTTTGAACCATTACAGATAAAGTTTATATCTAATGGACTGCTTTGACATGATCCCCCATAACATCCTTCTCTCCAAGTTGGAGAGAGACGGATCTGATGGGTGGACTGTTCAGTGGATAAGAAATTAACCAAATGGCCACAAGAGTAGTGGTCAATGGCTCAATGTCCAGATGGAGATCGGTGACAGGTGGTGTCCCTCAGTGGTCTGTAGCAGGACGAGTGCTGTTTAATACCTTCATCAATAATATAGACAGCAAGATCAAGTGCACCATCAGCAAGTTTGTGGAACACCAAGATGAATGGTGCAGAGGGACAGGCTGTCAGCCAGAGGGACCTGGACAAGCTGGAGAAGTGGGCCCAGGTGAATTTCATGAATTTCAAAAAAAATCAGTGCAGTGTCCTGCACCTGGGTCAGAAAAATACTAACCATACAGGCTGAGGTGATAGAGAGCAGTCCTGTGAAAAAGGACTTGAGGGTACCAGTGGATGTGAAGTTGGATCTGAACCAACAATGCTCACTTGCAGCCCACAAGGCCAGGTGCATCCTGGGCTGCATCAAAAGAAGCATGGCCAGCAGATCAAGGAGGTGATTCTGCCACTCTGCTCTGGTGACACCTCACCTGCAATACTGCATCCAGCTCTGGAGCCCTCAACACAAGAAGGTCATGGACCTTATGGAGTGGAGTCCAGAGGAGGACCATGAAAATGATCAGAGGACTAGAGCACCTCTCCTATGAGGATAGGCTGAGGTTGTTAGGGTTGCTCAGCCTGAAGAAGAGAAGGCTCTGGGAAGATCTTATACTGGCCTTCCAGTACCTGAAGCAGGCCTACAAGAACATTGGGGAGGGACTGTTTACAAGGACTTGTAGCAATAGGATGAGGGGCAATGGTTTTAAACTAGAGAAGGGTTTAGATTGGACATTAGTTCTTTTAGATTGAACATTAGTTCTTTTAGATTGAACATTAGTTCTTTTAGATGAGACAACGTTCCTTACTATGATGGTGGTGAAACACTGGAACAGGTTGCCCAGGGAGGTGGTGAAGGCCCCATCCCTGGAGTCATTCAAGGTCTGGCATCATAAGGCTTTGAGCAACCTGATCTAGTTGAGGATGTCCCTGCTCACTGCAGGGGTTTGGACTAGATACCTTTGGAGGTCTCTGCCAACCCAAGGCATTCTATGATATAATTCTGATATGATCTATCATGTGCAGTCTTTTGCAGTTAATGTGCTACTGTAATGTGCTATGTGTATTGTGTGCAAGTGTGAAACAGTCCAGCAATGCTTTGTCAAGGAGATAATACAAAAGCGCTGCTAGCTATCTGTCAAGGCTGTGTTAATACAAGTGTTGTTACAAGGGAGATACAAAATAATGCAGGTCTGACCAGTTTCTATTACTCATCGACTGAAATAAAATATTGCATTACCTAGTAAAGTTTTCTGAAAATTTATGAAGATCATACACAGAAAGCAAGATAAAAAGGAAAATTATTTGTTTATCCAAAGTATTTGAGGTCCCACTATCACAATTGAAACAAAAGATAATTCCGAAAGTAATTTTAAATTCAGTAACAAGTAACTGACACTTTTTGAAAAGTACAATGACATTTATAGCATAGCACAGAGTAAAACACCCAATGATGAACCTAGAACAGTAAGTTTATAAATGCAGCAGTCTGTTATTTGATAGTTTAAATAATTTACTTTACAATATAGTTTGCTGCAAATCATCACATTAAACTGCTTTCCCTGTTTTGTGCAACTACAGAACTGTAGCTTTAGTTTCAGACGTATTTCTAGATGTGACTTGGACAACTGAATCTGAACTACTAAAGCTGTTGGTCTTCTACAAATAACGAAAATTTGATTAAAGACTTGCCAATGATGACAGTTGATTGTTAGAATACTTGAACAAAACATAGGTATTTTTAAGATCTTGTAGAAAATGGTCTTCACAGACAATCTAATACTATCTGTACTATGTGCAATATCTGACTGAGAAGAAGACTATTCTAACCAGGTCATTTAAGAGATAACTTAACCCAAGCAGCACTTGAAATAAAGAACAGGAATGGGAAAAGGGCTTAATTCTTAATGGAATGAGTATCTCAAGTAGGAAATGTCAAAGGTGTAGCCATCGTGTGAACTATTTCATTTTTTCTGAAAAAGAAAGTTGGAGGATAAGTACTTAATAAAAAACAAACAAAAACCCAACCATACAACCAAACAACCTGCTGAAAAAAACATGAGCAAATATAAATGGAATATCAAAAAAACTACACCAGAAAACAAGGCTGAGATTCAATCAGATAAGAAGCTATTAGCATCAATCTCTTTCCTTCAGATGTGATGAAAACTTTTCAGCTATAGTCTGTAGTACAGCTGTCCTGAAACATCAGTTCTAATAATTTAAGGTATAGATTCTAAAACTGTCTGGTAATTAGAGGAACTAGGAAGACATTTTTCAACATGCTACTTAAAAAAAATTGTAATGGAAGCAACCCTTACCACCTGACTCCATAGATATCATCCTTTACTGGTTCAATATTAGAGGACATTCTGTTTCATCTTGCTTTGTTTTTCCCACAGTAGATTTAGCCAAGAAAGGAATAACTTCTCTGATTGATTGATTGAGTGAAAGAACAATTTGTTGAGACTCATTTTTACCTTTAGTTAGAATAAAAACATTATAAGCATAAATGTTTTGTGCAGAAGTTGAAATTCTGTGAAGTCAGTGAAAGCAATATTGCTCAAAACCAAATCTTCATACATCTAAAGCTCAGCCAGATTATGTGGGAAATGTTACTGCTTTTCCTTTTGGTACTACTTTAAGCAATGACTGAGGGCTCTCTGGTGTGATGACAGGCCCTGGTCAAGAAGAAACTGAGAATCTGTAAAACTGATATCAAAGGCTCAGAGACCTGGAAGTAATTTGCCCTCCTGGCCATACAGCAAGACCTTACTTCACCATTCCATAGTATTCCAGGATACCGAGGAAAGACAGGTACAACTCAGGCTTTCTTATAAACAGACAAACAAGGTACATGGCTAGCATGCCCAACATCTTCAGTGAAATCTGCTGCTTTCCCTTTTACTGTAACTGGTAAGTATAGTTTTTACCCTCTGCCCAACCTGGTGTTACTCCTAGAGTCACATGCGGTAAGCTCACAGGTAAAAGTATCAAGATTACATCTTGCTCTGCACAGCAAGGCAAGAAAAAGAAAATGTAAATCCATAAATCCATCTATAGTTCCCCTAGTTTAGATTATAAACACAGATTTATGAAATCCTCTCATCCAAAGTTATGGCCTCAGTTTTGCAGCTTTTAAGTGTTATCTCATTCCACTTGTATAATTTGACATGGCAAGGTAAGTGTATGCCGAGTATTTCTTACCACATGTCTGTTTACAGAAGCAAAGACAGGATACAAATATAATTTCTTCCATAGCTGCCAACCTCCTCCTCCCCACATCTACACACATGCAATTTAAAGATATTATGGTTTATTTCCCTCAGAAATTATCTGATAAGGCAAAATGTCTTGACCTTGGTGACTCACTGTTACTCAAACACAGGCTAGTAAGATGAGATCACACCAGTACTATTTCTTTCCAGACAAAGAGTAATAAGTTGCCAAAAACCTTTAACAGGTGCACAGTTACACAGGCATTGAGTCTGTAACTTTCTTTTAACATTTCTTAGGCAAACCAGCAAAATATAAAACCCTGCTGCTACACTGAAAAACAGCTAAGTATAGGCCAAGAACAAAGCAATTGCACTTTCAAGGCTTTGCACAGTCCCCTTGTGCACACTGATTGCTACAGCCTGTCATCTCCTGTTGACACAAGAAAGAGACCGCACAGCAAAGAATCATGCAAACCAGCTATAACACACAGGTTTTTATCTAATAGCTTATGATATTCTCTTTAAGCTGGAGTGGACCATAACAATGAGAACACATGCACATCTGTTGACAAATGCACATTTGTTGGTAATTCACAATCTCAGGAAATTATACATTCATGATGCTTGACTATCAAGTCAGATTTTCTAACTTTAATAGTAACAGCTTCATTTTAAGAGACTTTTTCATACAAAAAAAAAAAAAAAAAAATTCATTTCAAACCAGTTTTGAATAACAGACTGACACATATAACAAACCCTTATTTTTTTTCATAGGGTCTATTACCACAAGGAAGATAGCAATATTTTACAATGTTGTCAGATTACTTTATTACAATATACACAATCAATAGTAAGTTTAGCCTTAAATCTTAAATGACAGATGACTACCTTCCCTGAGAGACTCCCTATGGCCTTCAGACTTGTGTTTTCATAACTCAGACACAGGCTAAACTCAAAGTTAATCCTTGATACTTTTCCAGGTAGCAAAACAAAAAGCTCTACTTCCCTTGAGTCCACAGTGTCCAACTGAAGGATTTCTTATCAAGTCAATTAACAACATAACTTCCTCCCAGAGAAATGTATTTAGGTGCATGATGAGATTGTTAACCTTATTATGCCACTCAGTCTTATTTTCAAGCTTCCCACCAATCTGTTGCTAATAGATACCAGGTGCTAGAATTATTGACTACAAAGGCTTTTCCCTATAAAGGAAATAATTTGTGCTGCTGTCATTTATCACTCATGTTTCTAAGGTGACTCTTATACTAACATGTGGAAAATATTAAAAACATTTTGTACCTCCACAGAGGGAAGTGCCATTGCTTCTGGTTGCCTGCTTGTTCCCATCTGTGTACTCACAGCCAGCCAGGTTGAGCTGGCTCACTTCAGAGCCCTGTTGTTAGGTAATATCTTGTGACACAGTAAACAACCCTGAGTTTTTCAAAACTGTAATTCATCTATAGGTCTCATAGCCTCCTCCAGAGGAAATTCTATTTTTTCCACACTAACCTGACAGCATTACATTTAAATGCAGAACTTACAACCGGTGTAAAAGGCCCTAGTGCGCAGCCCCGCCTGGAGGGACTTGATAGCTGGTGGAATTATGCTACAGGGAGACTGATGACGATATTGACCTTGAATGATATGGCTTCAAGTGCCAGCAGAGAACAGCACGACTGAAGCAATCTGGGAGCCTGCTTTCTCTGAAGGTAATGCAAACCAGCAGTTTACAGTCCTGCTATTCAAGGCTGCTTTCCTTTATCACAAGATGAAGTTTCTAAAACTTGCCCAATATCTAAGGCACTCTCCCAGGGTAGGGCCTTACCCCTCCCTGTCCTCAAACTACAAGCCAATACTAACTCATTAAGACCAGACACTTAATGTGGCCTTGTGACTCACTATAACCCACTTTAACTAATTTGTTATTTTTGTGTCCTTGATGGTTTTGGTACAAGCAGACAGTATTCTCTGGATACAATCCTTTCCTCAAGTCTTGCCACATATGTCTGTTAGCTGCTTCTTTGTATTGCTAATGAATCTAAACAACACCTTGCGGCAAATCTTGATTAGCATGTTAATTAGGGAATTCCTATCAGGCACTTTGACTAACAGCATACTCCCAACCATTAACAATAAAACGTGTTCAGATTGAGATATCAAGTTGAATTATAAAGATGGACACACTGGAAATGCTCGTCAAACAAATCAGTCTCCTCTCTCTATTCACAGCTTCTGTAGTGCAAATCCTTAAAAACTAAGTGCTTTCATGAAACTAGTGGGGGCTTGGCTTCTCAAGCAGCCTCCTGTGACTCTGTTGGTCTTTCTCTTCCTTTTCTTTACTGTACACAGATGTAGGACTGAGAGTTACAGAAAGCAAGTCTAGTCCACAGCTTTGAGACTTGTTCTTGCTAGCCAAGACTTGATCCAGCCTGCAGCTCACAAAAGGCTCTGAGAATACTTCCAATGATTGTTGCAGGTTTGGGGGACTATCTTCATAATCCCCAAAAGGGCAGATTATGAAACACAAATAGCTCTTCTTCTGTACAAGACAATATCCTTTCTGCATGCAACTTTCAGATATGTAAAGACTGTACCATCCACCTTTCCCCATATCTCACTGCACCACACCAATGACATACCTGACAGTGAAAGAGATCAGGAACAAATTGCTACAGAGTGCTGACCTCCCAGTGTTGCTTTAAATGAGCAAGTCAATCCTCTTCTTTCAAATAATCCTCTCCTCTTCTTTCCCCTTCTTCTTACAAATTAAAAATAGGGCCAGAGATTAATCCAGGCCCATACTCGTTTAAGTACTGTTTATTTATCCTTAAAAGCTAAGGTTCATTCAGCACACATGAACTACACAAGCAACAGTCATGAACCACAGTTGCAGTAAGAATTAGTCTCCATCTGTGTGAAGAATGCTCTTTTTTTTTACTGTATGTTGGTTAGTGAGGAAGGGAAAATGCTCATCACTGGTCTCAGTTGAATTAGTTTTCTTTTTGATAAGATTTTTTTTTTTTTTAATATGGATGAATTCTCATAGTGTTCCAGTTCTCTCACATAATTTCCCACAGAGCAGTGCTTTAATCCAGTATTAGTATTTTCAAAGGGGTCACACAAAGTAACTTTACTCAAAGGACTTTTTCAGATAACTACACACTAAGATTAGGCAAAGTCTGAGTGATACTATCTCAGGTGTCTACCCTAAACCACAGGGGAAGGTTTCTACCCTACACATAATACCATGTTTGTCAATGGTGTATTACCAAAATTTGTGATTAAATTTGGGCTGGAAGTTATATACATAATATAGTGGACTGTGAACTGTGGCAGCTGAAAAGAGAAACAGCATCAATCCTGTGATATCCCCTGCAAGGATGGTAATTCTCAACTTTACACACCACCACTTTTCAAGGGGAGATTCATCTTATTTATCCTAAGACACCTGTAGTACAGACAGCTCTTGAAATCTGTGGCACTTCTTTATCTCCACTGCTCTACACAAGAGACAGCTTGGATGACCAGCTTTGACTAGACAGTTAACTTTTAGGAGGCTAATATTAAGTAAGATCCTACCTTTATTGTACCATAATCCAGCTGGCTTTAGGACAGAAGGGATGAAATAAATAAAACCTGAGGTCTTCTCTTATCATTCTGAACAATTATTTTCACTGTGTGCGTTTTGATTACTTTTCCTTTCACTAACCTTGTGACTTAGGTCAACACAAGATTAACTCACCATTGTACAAGATAGAAACACATTGAAGCCTAGAAATCTCTTGTAGTAAAACACTGCCACAAAAGGGTATTCTTTGTCAATGTCTAGCTCAGACAATAATTTATTCTAGTGGCAATAAGTTATTCGACACAAAGATGGGGACACACACACATATGAAGAAGATTTGTGTTTAGACAAGTGAGGTGATTAAAAACAAGAAAAGAAGTGCTAATTTTCAGTCTCAAGTTTTGAGATGGGAACTGGGGAAGCTACCAGTTCTGTCACTGGTTCAAGTCCCCTGGTAAGTAAAAACATTGGGTAAAATCATTCATAAAGTTTGGACTCTTCTTGTTATGTTATTCATAGCTGGAGAAGGCTGAAAAGGTTACATTCTGGAGGCTTGTTCATAAGTTTGGAAACTTGATGTTTTAATGGAAAAAACAAAATACATCAGTAAGAAAGGCATAATAAGGTAACAAAGGTGGGAGAGAGGCAGGGAATTAAGGGGATAGATATTTCACAGTAGCGAAGAAAAAGTGGAGAAGAAAAAAAGAATATGGATCAATGAAAAACAAGTTTCCTAATAGCTACTTTGCCAACAGTGGGCTAATAAGGATGAAAAGATGGAAAATTTGGTGCTGAAGTGTATGGCAGAATTCTCAGCATAACAGAAGATGGTACTACATACCAAAAGCAAGTCATTCAAATAAATCAGAGGAAGAATTGGATTTAAGAAATTCTGGTAATACTGCTCGCCATGTGTAAGTGTGGTATCCCTTACATACACGCAATAAGATATTTATCTGGAGAGACGTAAAGTTTATGGAAAGTTTGGAAGTCTGGGGAAAAAATAAATAAATAAAAATTACATTTGTATCAGATTAAGAGAAAGAGGAAGAGAACTGAATTATACGTACATAAGTTATTTTTCCCTTTCAAAGTAAGATTTAATTACTTTTTAAGAGTAAAAATGTATTATGCATAATTTATTTATTAAAGAAAGTGCTGCTGGACAGGTTTATATAATAAATACCTATATGTTCTTTATTTCTGAATAATGTCAAATACATACAATATTTGACATGGAGCTGTTCAGTATAGTAAGATATTTACATTTTCTGTTTACTTGTGGACTTTTGTAAAGTAAGAAAAAATAAAACAGTGGAAATACAACACATCAGTATTACTGACTTTTTAGCAGAAAGGTATTTATATACTGCTTCTGAGCCCTACTGCATATTAAAAACATAGCACTCTAATGTAGATGCAGACAAAAAAAGTGTGTTTTGTAGAGATAAAAACTGGAAAATTAATGTGCCATTCCCACATATTAATTGAAAAGTAGTTTAAGGGTGTAGAGATATAGGTAAAATATAGGCATTGGACCTGTATACTGGTCTAAATTTGAAATACAATCACATGATTTGAAAACCCAATTAATTTTAGAATGCATCTGGAAGAATTGTAGTATTCCTTCAGTGCTCATTCAAATTCTTTCACAAAAAACCCCCATGGTTTTATCTGTTCTGTTGTACTGTTTTGCTAAAGGAAGAAAGGCAAGATAAAGTATTTGGTATGTATGACCCAGAATCACAAAGCATTTAGTGACTACATCCCTGTCAATGAGACCTAGGCTTTTAATGTGTTTGTGAAAGTAAAACAGCATAAGTAAGGAGATTGTCTTGATATGGGTTTGATTTTCCAGAAAACTTACAGTATATAGTAGTTTCAAAATCTACTTCGGTCAAATCCAAAATGCACCAAGAAAAGTAGGATGTGTCCTACTGGTTTCAATAAGCTTTGATAAAGAAGAGAATTCCTTCCAGCCTGGTTTCCTGATGAGAGTGTAGTAGATGAGAGATTATCCAACAGTTTAGGATTCCTGAAGATTTCACCTTGTTTCAGTATTACAATTATAAACATAGGGACATGTGGATGAGAACACTGCCATCACCCACTCAGAGTGGGGATTATTATTCTTTACATTTTAAGAATCTTAAAAGGTCTCTTTTCAGTAGTAAAGTTAATGAATACCCATGTTCCACAAAGTTCATACCTAGAAGATGGAAGTGAAAGAATTTTGGTAACAGTTAACATACAGTAGCATACTGATACAGCATGTCTAGATGCGGTATCCTCATTTGCTTTTAATTATTAGAGGGAAAATGGAAAAATCCCTACTCCTTGGCATCATAAAGATTATGCATAAAGATGGCCAACAACACACATTTATCAAATTAT
This sequence comes from Megaceryle maxima, assembly GCA_024605025.1. NCBI lineage: Eukaryota > Metazoa > Chordata > Aves > Coraciiformes > Cerylidae > Megaceryle > Megaceryle maxima. The sequence goes on from JANHGN010009634.1 coordinate 27,260, forward strand.
ATCTTAATACATAGCCACAAACTTTAAGTTATTTGAATATGCCCCATATTAGTATCCAAATCAAATAACTGTGTTTCAGTAAGAACGATACTGTGTTACTGTGATGGAATATCTCACTAAAAATGTCAAGGTGGGATTAAAAATGAAAACTTATTTAAAAGCTTAAGAAGGTACTTGCTTTAACTGAACAGTGCCAAGTGCATAGACAGCCTTGCTGAAATTCTGTAATAATGTATATTCATTAATTATCACTGTAGCTATTTGTAGTCCTGTATAGTGAAATACTGGTAACATCCTTGGCTTTTTTCTGTGGATAATTTTAGACTTACCCTTTATGTTGGTGCAGACCAACTAGAAAAGCCTAATGAAGTTCTTTTCCTTATTGGTCTATGTTCTTTGTTCTGTTCATTATAAATACTATGCCTCTGGTATACACTTGAATACACTAGAAACAAGAATAAAACCCAAAATATTTAATGATAAACCTTCAAGGTGAGTACATACATGTGAATAAACATAATTCTACTTTTTAAAAACCTGTACCTACTTTGTTATTTTAGATTGAGCACCCTACAGAAGAACCTTTCCTTGCATTTTATTAACACTACAGGAACTTTTTAATTTCAACGCTACCCAGAGCAGATGGAACAGAAAATGATACTTCCCATGTGGGGGTCCCTTGTCTGTCATTAAAAGGCAGCACAATATTTTAACCATCTTCATATACCATTCTTCTCTCAGGATATTGTAGGCTACTAACACTGATTAATAAGCCCTGAACTATGTATAATCTATGCCAAAGCTGACACAAAACCAGCTGCCCATTCAGAGTTAAAAACGGTGGGTTTGAGTCCCTGGTGTTTGATCTACCCAGCAGATACTGAATAAATAGCTATTAATTACACTTCACATTTATGCAATGTTCTTCACTGTTGGAGTACAATTCAGTGCTTTCTTTTTGCACAGAACACAATAGTTTTTAATAGACATTGTGGAAAGATACATCAAGAAAAAGTAATCTACTTACTGTTCTCCTCCTCCTGCACTTCTATCTGAAAAAACATTCTCCATGAAAAATACCTGTAGAGTGCATATATGCCAGCACACTCACAATGGACTCCCTCAGTCTTACCAACACAGATATACAAAGAAGCTTTTCCATTACAATACGTACAAAAATTAGAAGACTTTCAAATGTCTTTTTTTTTATGTTCAACTCCTTGGTTTTCCTTCTAGTCTGCCCCTTACACATTTGAGATTTGACATGTATATTTAAACTCAAGCCAGAACATGAGAAAATAATACTTAGTACATTTCCAGAAGGAAATAAAATAATATGATTTTGTGACAGTTTGGGTTTTTGTTTGTTTATTTGTTTTGGTTTCTTCTCTTCAGCTTTGCCCACTAATATTTTCCTATTCATTTGCACAAGCAACCACCCACAAGCTACTGCAGTATGAACACTAATCAAACATCACTGAACTCCAAAAAATTCAAATGTTCCTTGCCTCTGTATTGCTCTGGCTTTTATGTGAATGCATGTTCCACTTCATTCCAAACCATAAAACTCCTTGTATTTCAGTGTTTTCAAACTATTTTTGCTGTAATCAAAAACATGTTATGCTTTCTTTATCAGGAAAATAGACTTTTCCTCTCAGCCAAAGTTCAAATCTCGTATCTTCAGCTGTCACTCAAGCACTTGCACTCTAAAACTCACAACTCTTGTCATTCAAGCAATCTGGGGCACAGAACATCCTCGATGCTGCTCTCTTGACCCTTGTAAAGCCAGCAGCAGTATTTCTCAGCACAACAGATTAACCTGCTACTCATGTGCCTTTCTGCCTCTGGCTGCATCTGACTTCTTGTCTCCACTATGAAATAAGTAAATCTATAGTCACTGCAAAACCATGTCAGTTGGCTGCTAGATTTTACTCCCTCCTCCCCCCAGCAAGCAAGGTGGTTTGGATCTGGTTTAATTTTTACCTGAATTATGGAAGCTGAGAGAGATAAGTTTTGATATCCAACTTTATTTCCACTTAGGCATTCACTGCAATAAACTTGGTTTCCAAATCAACAACCTTGGCACTCCTGGGTAATGAAATGAATTTATCACAGTCACTGTCTGTTTCAACAGCGCAAGTGACAATCACTCCCACACTATGGAGTACAGATGCACCTGGGTAGTAAATTGGGATGAACTTCTCCATTTATCAGAAATATTGTAATGAAAATGTTAATAAAACTATTGTAATTAAGCAAGTATTGGAGGCATCTTTTCCTGACTCCCACATTAATGCTTCATTAAGGGACTTGAATTGCTCTTACACTGGAATGATAACAACATGCACATGTTCAGAAGAGCATAAATAATATTAAATGCAGGGCAATACAAAACACAAGTTTAAATTATAATCAACATTAACATAATCTAAAATTTGTATTTCATTTTCAAAACATAAACACAAAGAAAGAAAAACCTCTATTTTCTTCATCCAAATAAGCTATGTCTTTAAATGTGGAGGATTTTTTTTTCCCTCAGGCCATCCAGAGGCAGGTCAAATGGAGTAAAACACATGTGAATACCAGTTTTGCTTCCTTATGATTTTCACACGCAGAAGCTGACGGGATGACTATACACATGCTTGACATTTACCAATGTTTGTCATTTTCTCCTGTAACAAATCTTTGACAAATAGCAGCCAAAGTAGCAGTGTTTTCACAAAAGATGACTTAGATACCATGGTATCATGAGAACTTGCTAGAAAACCAAAACTTGAGTAAAGACACTGTTGGACTATACCAGCCCAAGGAGATCTAGCCCATGAAACTGTTCTCCTTTACATTTTTCAGACTGGAGAGACTAGTGTGCCACTTGTTCACATAATTTTTCATGGCAAGGTGACTTCACTGATATAGAGGCTAATGTTTCTGGGTAAAATAGACTACACAGATATCTGGTAGATGGACAGCTTTAACCTATCATCAAATTCCATGCTTTCTTACACAAGGAATAAGAAAAGTACTTTCAGACCTGAAAAACAGTTAGTATGAAGCCCCAAGCACATTCAAAACAAAACTGGCTTCCATGGGTTTATGGAGACATGAGTATCAACCCCAGCCTGCCTGGAATTAGTTCTTGCAAACCTGATCTAAACTTAATCCATAGTTTTCACTTAGATTTAAAATTCCCCATACCGAATCATTCCTTTTTATTAATTCTTTACCATGAAAAAGGCATTATTGATCAACTATTACCTAAACATTGTAATTAGATCCTGAAAGTCAGGAAATTTTAATATAAGACACTAAAAAAATCACAAAAAAGATCTGCATGTTGCACAGAGAGCATGTAACAAAGGCTAATAATGCTAAAGCTTTGATGCCCTGGCATTTTTTACATTCATTAAAAATAATGTAGTCGTATGCCTGCTATAGCTCAGACCAAGGCAACATAATAGTGTGCATAATCTTCTAGTAGAAAGATTAGCATTCGAAACACAAGATTTACACACGGCTAGCATCTAAAATATCTTCGAACAAAATTAAAATCCTAATCAAGCCCTGTTAATATAGGGTAGTCAAATGATTAGCTGTCCTGACTTCTTTTCACATGCAGTTGCCATTTCCTGCCTCACAGAAGGGAATCGTTTCCAATGCAATATCACAACAGTGTATTTTTATACATTTGGTAAATATATGTGAATGTTAGAATCTCTGTAGCAAAGAAGGGAAAATATTGAAATGAATTAAATGAAAGTTCTTTACCCATGAGCATATTCTATGTTCAGGGATATTTAATGTAGAATGGAGGGGATCCAAATCCAGAACATCTGTAATGGGTGTTTGGAACCTTCTACAATGCAAGGATGAATTCTGTCTGCAGACAAAGCTGCCATTCAGTCCTTCCTATGTTCTAGAGGAGGGGATGTCATCACAACAAATTTCCTCATTGATACATTTCAGGCTAGAGGACATGGCCTGAAAGCTTTTAGTAAATGCAAATGTAAAGCCCAGAATCTAGGCTCACACTAACATGGTTGCCAATAAAAATGTAAGAAAAAAAAGAGCGTATTTCTTTTCTTCTTTAATTATAAGGTACCTGTTCAGCTTTCAGCTTTTATGCTCTTAATGTCTCAACTAACCACCGAGCTAACCCTCATTATAATACACTTACACGCTGAGGAAATTTGCCAGTGTAACCGGTTCCACACATTCAAGCTAGTTGCACATTTGGCAGAAAAGCCTGAGCAAATCATGCTGTGCATACTGTGCTGGCGATGAGGCTACATGCTCCTTAACAAAGCAATTGAAAAGTTCACGTGTAAGAGTGTACTTTCCATTATCTAATACACTAGGCAGTGCTTCAGTTGGTTTTCATCCAAATGAACAAAACAAACTGGATTCATGTACTAAGAAAAATTATGTTCCTGTTTCACTGTGTTGTCCTGGACAATGTATATATGGCAAAATTGGGCATGCTTGTTCACAGGAACAAGCATCAGGATTGAAACACCTTTCAAACACTAGTAGAGATTTTTTTTACGTACATAACATGGACATTAATGGGTAAAGAGTCCTATAATTTAGCCTTTCCTAATAATAATATCAGTATTACTGCTTTCCTTTTCTATGAAGATAACATATGAAATCAGCATATCCAAGATGGCTTTTCTGTGCCTATAATATTAAATGCATTTGAGAACATGAGTAAGAAACTTTTTTCTGAATTAATAATGTCCACTCCCTACAGCATTAAATGACAGAGAAACAGGTTCTTAAAACTTACTGTGAATGCTTCACTTAATCCACTGCAGAAACAAAAGTAACAAACATCAAATCACTTTCCAGCCAACATACCACAGCACCATTCCTTGAGGAACTGAAACCAGCAGGAACACTGCAAGGACAAAAAGGTTATTAGCCTTATCTCTCCAAACCCAGGTCTCCTACAGGCAGGGAGATGGCTATCACTGTTGTTCTGCTCTCTGTCAAACTAAGTGCTTTCTGGAGCTGAATTTGCTAGAAAGGGAAGACTACTTACTATATGACATAAAGGAGCTGAATCACTTGCTGATGCTAAATGGTGCAGAAGCAGGGTTGAAGAAAGCTCTGAATCTCTGCTCCAACATTTCATTAGAATGCAAATTCAACAAACTTCCAATATATCAAAAGCTCTGACATGACAGCTCTAGAAAGAAAAAGGTAAAACCAGTCTCTCTGCTCATGTCCTCTCTGGGCAAATCTGCTCCAGGCCTGCTCTTAGATCAAGCAGCTTTCAGTGCCACCTCTGGAGACAATAGCTTTGTGCAATATCACAAGATCTCTATAATAGAGACTTTCCTACACTCAGGGGCTTGGCAGCCTGTCTGGTTCTGATTTTCTTCAACAACATCTTAGTCTGCCCTTCTGTACAGGGTCCATGCTGAGTGAACTAGTCCCATAAAAGCTGTGTTTATGCACCAGAATATTTCCGTTGTATGCTTGCTTCCGTTGTATGCTTGCTTCCCCAGTATGCTTGGGGAAGACATTATCTTGACAATACAGCCTGAACCAGAGTGCTTGATAAGCCTAGAGGGGCCACACAGATAATCTTCCCTCTGCTGTCTTCTGCCTTAAAAACCAATCAACCTACGTAATGAACAAACACAAAAAAACCCCTACCACTAGAAAGAATGGAGGGTATCTGCCAGATCTGCTTATATCAATACTAATATTCATTTAGGACCTTGAGATTTTTAGTGATGTATTCTGTCTGGGCTCTTCTCTTGCCAACAGAGTAAGTTTAATTGGCACACTGCTGAATGCCAGGGGCCGTGCTGCTAATCCACAAGAACGTGGTGAAGACAACAGAGTTAAATTGTAACACTACAAACAGCAGGTTTTATGCATTAGGTGATTTACAGCCAATACTGCCTGAATGAAGGCTCATTTTGTGATAGACCTGCGGCACAGTCCTATTGCAGCAGAGAGCAACCATCCTACTGGATATAGTCACATATGATCAGAGCAGTGCATGACTTAGTATAGACATACACAAGGACTTATATACCAGACAGTCCATTAACATTGGGCACTAGCATTACTCAGTTGTCTCTTATCGCTGTTGTGAAATTCATCTGTAAAGACAGAAGCCCCTGTGATAGTGGGAATCATGCCACACAGATGCTACTCTATGCTGTTTGAATCCTTTTGTTGGTTTTTAATGTGCCTTTGTTCCTCCACATGCTGCAAAAGAGAAATGAACAGCTGGTGAGTGTCTCCAAGTGTATACCTAGCTTTTATTTAAAAATTTCACAGTGCCTTCAATCTTCCCAACAGACTAAAACACAGAATAAAAAGCCTTACTTAAAATACACATTCCTCCTTTGCTTTTCTCCACCTGGCATCCTGAGTGCAGGTTTCTGGATTCTCCAACTGTATTCCCCAGTGTCCTTGCTTTCTTGATGGATGCATTTAGAAAGCATCCAACTGGACCACTAACAGATGGCCTGTTGTGACTTCAGGCACTTGTTGAGCCAGGTGTTGCCATATTGAAGCTATTACAGATAATTCAATCCATGCTATGATGCTTTTTGAGATGCTAATGATCACTCTGATTTAACAGCAGCCTGAAGTTTTTAAAAGCCATATGCTATCACTGTTATATAGATATGGTCAACTATTCAGATTGGTGTAAACAGGCATATCTCAAAGGATACCAGTAGAATATGATTTGCATTAGTATCACCCAGAGTCTCCAAGTAGATTTTTTTATACTGCAATTTATTCCTGATGAATATAAAATTATTAACCTGTGGAAGTGGCTGCTCTTATCTCATGAAATTTCATTTGACTACAAGAGGAATCCCCCAGATGTTACACAAATCTTTAACAAATCTGCTATGAACAGTTCCTAATACTGGATACACTAGAAAGCATCACAACACATTGCAGATATCTGATAGATCACTGTCATTTCTGAGTGACCCAGAAAGTATCAGCTTTATTCGGTGTGCCTTGTATGATAAAGCAAACATTCCAGTGAAGGGAAAGAAATCCTAGCTTTTCCCAATGTGTGGATTATGACTAGTCCTCACATACAGTGTCATTAGAAGCCTCTATAAGCAAGTTCCAGCATTTAGCAGAAAGGAGGGAAGGAAAGGGGATTGGGAAAGAGATTCTGCTGGCTTTTCCTCTAGTCCTGCCCATTTCCCTGGAAAATTCCTGAAATTTACAAGTCTCAAGATTCTGCCAGGTCATAGGGAGGCAAAAGAGTTTATCCATGTTGGGTTTAGACCTTAGTAAGTACAGCTGGTGCTTCACAATCAAACATGACTGAGAAAGAAACAGAACATACACTGTAATTTTCTTTGCCATTCAGACCCAGGCAAGTTTTCCTATAAACTGAAGTACATGCCACAAAGTTTGTCAGTTGCATGAGATTTCCATGAGACGCTGTCTTAGGAATACAATGATGTGTTGCACTGCACACTGTGTTGCATCGTTTTAAGTTACCTGTACATCATGCCCTGCATTTAGATTCCCAGCACCATTTGGGAAACAATTTGGAAGCCAATAGATGATGCCTGGGGCCAGCAGCACCAACAGCAGGTGGGTTTAGCTAGCAGACAGTGCTTCTCTCTATACCATATTTACACTACAGTATTCAATGGCTCTGTGTCAAGGCATCAAGCTGGTTCATTAGAAGGAAAATTCATTACACTAATCTAGCTGAGAAAACAAAATATTTCAGTGGGTAGCCCCTGGCCTTGATGTTACTCAATGTGGAAAATTTTTACTATTATGTCACAGTATGGAAAGACAGAAGTAGGAAAGAAAAATAATCCTCTGAATACATGATGAAAACAAGAGTTAATGAATTACTCAAACAAAACATTCTGATTCCAGAGGGTCAATGGGATTCACATCTGCTTGTTTAGCTTTTGCTGTGGGATTATTTTTCATTAGTCTTGGCCCCTTCACTCATATGCAGAACATGACAGAGCAGCTTTTCCCAAGCAAGAACCCTCTCAGCTAGTTCTGGTTTGACAGCCATCAGCATATCATCAGGGTGGACAGATTGTCCTTGCTGCCAACGAGTAGGACTGGCCTGGGCAGGGTCCACATCACCTCTCCATCACTTTTACTCTACGGTCACACAAACTGAAAACCTCTTCTCTCTTCCATGTGTGTGTCTCTATTCATCTGTTCCTGCTTGCTTGCAGCTGAACCTGCTGTTTAATTAAAGTTTTAGCCCTGGCACATTCTTCCACTTCCCATACTTTTCAGGAAGAGAATACACTAAATCTACAGCATCTAACAACCTCTCCCAACTATGTCCCATTCATCCTCTTTATGGGAATCCTCATTAGCCCCTTTAAGTCAGCCTTTAGCCCATTTAACAATATTGAAATGACATCAACCAAGCAGAGTCTGCACTGAAAATCTGTCCCTTTAAAAATATTAATTTGTTTAGAGAAAGGCAATCTTTCAGAAAAAATATTCCCATTTGTTAATTTCTGCTACAGCTGTGTTAAGTTAGGTCATTGAAATTTAACTGCTAAAGGGTTATAAGAGCCTAGAAACAAACTTAGCATCTGTCTTTTTTTAATGTCTCAATTATCACCAAATTAATTCCATTGCACATTGTTAGAGAATCACCATTGACATGCTAATGAATGGCACCATGTTCACTTACATTAACTCTATTTTTAAGAGGTTATAGGTTGAAGATAGATATTTTATGCTTCAGATATCACAAAGGCAAGCTGTATCACATTTATCTCCTTTTGTTTTACAACTGAAATTAAGCATCTTAAAAATGTCCACTGAACAGTGAACTGCAAATGGGTTAAACTGTGGTCAATTACAATTATGTAATTGCTTCTTTAGATCAAGATAAGTAACACAAATCCTTTCAACCCATTTATTACTTAATTTGTCTGTCAGCATTTATTGCTGAAATTCTCTTCAATTTGTTTTGTGTGTTTTTCCACAAACAGATATGTCCTTTACTATTAGCTTTTTAATTAAATGGTCTTGCTTCATTTTAAATGTTTTACACTGTTCTTATTTTGCTGAACCAAGTTTACCTATCAATATTTTCTTTCATTTATTCTGCATAAACTCTGTTGCTAACTAAAAAGTCCCAAATCTCACATCTAAATGATCACAGCAATTTCCATAAGAGATGCAAGACTGTACACTGAGCTATTTATCTGCAAGCTTTTCAATACATTGTATATGGATTTTTATTGACAAGTAATAAGGGATTGACTTCAGAAACACAATGGAACAGACTTCTGAGATCAACTAAGTGCTAGTGTTATCATCAGAATTGATTTTGCATGGAAAGCTGTATCCTGACAATAAAGTTAAAGGATTTCTCACTTCATCAAAATTATAACAAGACTGAAGACTAATTCTATAATATTTAATATTCTATAATATTTAATATGATAATATGTTTAAGAACCTTTTACAATTAATTTTATTCTACCGTCATGCATGTGTTCAACAGTTCCAGTGCATAGCTTAATTCTTCTGTGAACAATCACAGAGGCAAACAATTTAAGTGTAAGAATTTACTATGATGTTTCAGAATGTCTCCCAGCTCTTCTGGCTTTTCAGTCCCATTCATGTTGCCAGATACTCTGAAGAGTATGCATGAAGTTATATAATAAAATAAACAAACAAACAAACAAACAAAACCCCACAAGTCTCTAAGTGTATTGTTGGCAACACAATTGTTACAGAGAGTGTTTCGTTACAACACATCTCACAGAACAATCTCTCCTCTGTTTAACCTACACGGAGAGAGGATGTTAATTGCATCTTGGAGTCCTCAGCGCTTCAGACAGTGATCATTGCACCCCCTGGTGCCCGCCTCTCCCATAGCACCATCTAAAAATCTGCAGCTTTCTCTGATATCTCTGCTTTTGGGTTTAAACAAAAAAAAACAAAAAAAAAACCAAACCAAACCAAAAACCAAACAAAAAACAAA
>JANHGN010009635.1:0-21460 GCA_024605025.1 Megaceryle maxima
GGTGGAGGCCCCATCCTTGGAAGTTTTTAAGACCAGGCTGGATGGGGCTCTGAGCAACCTGCTCTAGTGGGAGGTGTTCCTGCCATTGGCAGAGGGGTTGGAACTAGGTGATCTTTAAGGTCCCTTTCAACCCTGACAATTCTATGATTCTATGATTAATTTAGAATTTGTTGCTATGGACAAAAGAAAGAATATATGAATTCTTTTTAAAATCATTTGTTCATAGAAGTTGTTTAAGATCTTCTGAAAATCCAGAGTTATGCATAAGAGAAAGGACCATTTGGGAGCATATTCAAACACTAGGACAACTTGTATATTTATTCTAATACACTGCTCTTGACAATTGGAAGTAATACAATGTTATTTCTACTGATACAGTTAATAAAGGCCCAAAACTGCAATTCAGGGGAAAAAAAAATAAATCTGTGTGCGCTGCTTCTTTTTCATCATGTTCTGTACATGGTACCACGGTGTAAATGTTTAATAATAGTAATAATATAATGCAAATAAATGTTTCTGTTAAACAGAAACTGATTCTATATTAATTGTCTTGTCATTTATTCAAATGCATTTCTCATTAGACTGGGGAGACTCTCAGTGAGACACCTAAGACAGAAAAATTCCATTGCAAGAAAAATGTGACATTTTACACCATGTCTGGTTGAATGTGTACTCCTACAGAGATAATACCCTTTAAAACTGTTGCACAAAGCTGTATATTCAGAATCACTTAAAAAATGTCTGTTATATACTGCATGTGAAAATGATATGGATACAGAAAAAATTAAGCTACTATTTTTAGTGTATACACTTACACACAAACATATGCAATTTATGTCAAAACCTGTTTGAGTCACTTGTTTTATTTTTACTCATTGTATTAATAGTAAAATACTCTTGACCAGAAATAAGAAGACATTTTCTAATAATGAAAAAAATGACAGCATTAATAAAGTTGAATCTGTTATTGTGGATTGTGAGTGGCTTCAGCAGGACCCATTGCATAGTATGCCAGCCAACCAGTCCATCTTATTTAATATTTACCTTCAGTATCTGTCGAATCATATTACCTTCTGTTCCATCTTCTATGAATATTTTTCCAATCCACTATATAGCATCAGCTGGTCCCTGTATTCTTGTGGCACTGTATGATTATACAGATAGTACAAAACCACTCTGCAATTCTGGTACAGGGCACCATCAGGAATCTTACTGACAATGCTCAAATCGTCTGGGATGTATCATTCCTGGAGTGGGAATGTGGCTTTTACATACAATACCTTAGTGCATCTTTGGTGAGGGAATTTGTACTACCTGAGTAAAAACAATAAATATCTGTGGAGATTTTAATCCTTGGGTGTGTGAAGGAAGATATATGTAATAAAGAAAAAGATTGTCACAAAGGTAAGTTCAAGTATTAAGCACTTGAAAACTGAAATTGGAACTATTTTTAATTTCCCTAACTGACAGACTTGCCTGCTCTGGTGTTTGTACCTTGAGTCTTTTTTAAACCTAGCTGTTGCTATTGATAGTTAGTATGGGAATCAGCCTGAGTTTCCTTTGAGCCCTCCTAAGAAACATGAGGGAATATGATGCAAGTGCAATTCAAAACTTCAGAGGCAGTTTCTAATATACTTTCCACAAGGAATCCTTGCTCATTGACCTCCCTGTGCTTCAGATTGATAACACTATGTCAGTCTGACAATGGTTATTGTGCTCTAAGTTAGAACTTCAGCTTTAATTTTATTTAGTCCAGTTTCAAATACTGAGTCAACCTAGTGATAGGTTAATTGAACAACTGCTCTGTATTCATAGTGAGGTGGCTGACTGTCTTGTCCACTGGTTTTTGCTGAAGAAACGCCTCAGCCACCAGCCGGTGGTGCTGTTATGCACAAAGGTCACATTTACTTGGGATGTGAAAGTTATTAATGAATGTTTATTTTTCCTAGAGGAGCAGAACTTGGATATGATTATCTGTTCAAATTCCAACTCTGCCCCTCCCAAATGCTCCTCAAGTTTCAGATGGATCTTTTAGCTGGATTATCCTTCAGTTCCAGAACTGAAACAGTGTACATTGCACCTGGCTGTTACTCAGTACAACCATCCTCCTCTCTCTTAGCCTGTCTTCCAGAACAGACCAGAAACGGGGGACAAGGACAGTAGAGGAGCAAACCAACACAAAGGATCCTGCTTGTCCCCAGGCCAGAGCAGCTGTCCCCTCCTAGTGACACAGGATGATGCTGCACATCGGTGGAAAGCAGGACAGCCAAGTACCCTCCAGCTGGACCGCTGGTTAAGTGCAGCCGCACCAAGGGACCCTTGCAAGAGACCTGTGCGTGGTGAGGCTCAGGCGGGGGTTTTCCTTTCATCGGTGGTGCTGCCTGCACCAGCCCACACAGGCCCCACTCCCAGTCAGTCCTGCCGACTGCTGGCGCAGCTGTTTATGCAGCTGTGTGAATGGCCAGATGGGACAAGTGATTCTGACTGGAAAGAAAAACATGTTGCTTTTTGCAGGGTGCTTTAACTTTTTTTTTTCCAGTCAGATCAATTCCATGATCAGGTTCACCAGGCAGGCACTGATAGCTATGCTTGGGCAGCTGCAGGACAGCAGAATGGGTGAGCCAACAGCATCTGCCCTAAATGCTTTGTACCAGTGGAGATACACCCATGGGACTGACGCTTCTATTTGATAAGCATTTATATCAATATTCAGGAAAGCAATCCTCCTCCTTGTCTGAGCATTTCCAGCTCCTGCTGTTGCCCATGCATGGAGGTGCTCCTCCAGCCTAGCAGGCAAGGGGAGAAATACACTGGGATGAAAAACATCCCTTTATCCCATGAGATCTTCCTCTGCTAGGTCAGCTACCCTAATCTTCTTCCTGGCAGAGCTGCACCAACAGCTTTCCCCAACAGCAGTGTGGGGAACACAGGAAAGGTGAGGAAGTGTTAAGTCTTTGCCTGCTGTTCCTTACCAGATGTTTCTCACTGTATAAACCAGAAATAATGGGGATTAGTAAAAAAGTGAGCATACTGCCTACTGACCAGGACCATGAATTGTTTTCAAAGACTCCCTTCTTTTGCAGACTTGAGACACTGGTAAAATGCTTTAGCTCTGCTCTACTGTAGGATTTGAGGCATTTGGTCTGCTGTAATTAGAAGCTGGGAAGACCTGGTGGTGCATGAAGAGTCTTTCTATGCCAGTGTTCACTACTGGTTTCAGGGCTGCCATGGCATGGGACAGCCCTTTCCACAGTGAGCAACTGTGCTTCTCATGTGGGATGAGCTGCCACCCATAGCAAGAACATCAGGACGACCCATCTGGCTCACTGACACAGCAGCACGAGCAAAACCAGTGTCTGACTGTCCTCCACAGACTGCTTACTAAATTGCCTATTTTCTTTAAACCTAAAGTCATCAGTTTCAGAAAAAATGTTGTCAGACCTTGATCATAAAGGCTATCCTCTCCCAAATTAGCCTAGTTGCTTATTTAAACCTAAAGTCATCAGTTTCAGAAAAAATGTTGTCAGACCTTGATCATAAAGGCTATCCTCTCCCAAATTAGCCTAGTTGCTTATTTGATGGCCAGTCCAGTGTTTTTGTGAGTGGATACACCAGTCTGAAAGCCCAGGGAGCAAACTAGGTTCCGTTCAACCTTGCCCATGGTCAGGAAGCTGTGGGCAATGTTTTATAGTGCAGGCTTGTTCAATGGCAGGTAAAACCAGCTAAAATCGGTGCAGGGTTTAAACCACATTTAGATTAAATGCAAATTAAATGCAGAAAGAGCCTCAATTCTCTTCTCAGATCCCAGGGAGAGTTTACAAAGCTGATAGCTATAAAATCATCATGTGATACCAGAACATGCCCAACATTTAGCATTTTCAGCCTCCTTTGAAGACAGTGACCCAAAACCACACTTATTCCTGGGTAGGGCTGGAATGCTGGCTTCAGATGGGGAGTGATTCTGATTTTCCACACACTCCAGGGCTAGGTATTGAAATAACCTACATAAACCTCAATACTCAGGAGATATTAAGCACCTGCTGCCAGAAATTTTATTCTCTTTAGTACAGATCATATCAGGTTCCCAAAATCAAGGTACACCCAGAATCACCTGCGGATTAGGAAAAAGAAGTTGGTTTTAAATAGCAAACAGTAAATCTTACATAAAAACCACAGAGGAAAAAAAAAATTCCTTTTTTTTCCTGTGACTACTGTCATGCATTTCATGTGAAGAATTAATATTCTATTCATCCTTTAACTCTAATTTACCTATTTTTAAGACTTAAAAACATCCAGTAAAGATATCTGAAAGCACTCTCCATCTTTCCTTAAATGAGTATTTTGAAAGGGGCTTATCCTATATCTACCAAATTCTAATCCCTATGAGCTAAACTTTGGAAGTGAGCGAGGAATGTAGGTAGAAAGCTTTTCTCTTTCAAAGTCAAAGGGTAATAGCATGTCCTTTCTATTCCAAAGTCAGAGTGAAGACAAGTTCCTCTTGATGAAAGCGCCACAGCTAATCCTTCTCAAGACTAGTGTCTCCATGTAGCACCCTGGGGAACTAGAATAAAAAGAAATGTTTTTTGCCTGGTGAGCTGTAGAGTTACAGTGCAGAAAATCCTTGTTGTACAGTATGCTATATTGTTTCACTAATGTATTTTTTCAGTGCTCTGAATGAAGCACTTATATGCAGGGAAATTGGCTTTGAGGCAACGGATGAAATTGTAATGGTGTCAATGATCTGCCTTGCAGCAGAACAAGTGATCAGCTGATGGACCATGTTAAACCACAGAACACTGGATCCCACAAGCATTTCTCATGGTAGCAAATCCATAAACATCGGGAGCTGTTCTGTTAACATCCGCGAGCCTGCTCCCAGAAAGGAGGATAATTCCAACATATTTGTTAAGGGGTCAGGCTCTGTTCTTGATGATTAATTGTGATCATGTGTTGAAGAGAATAAGCTTTTATTTTCCTCCTGACCTATTTTTAATTATGAAAAATGATCCCAAACCCCACATATTTCAGTTCTTCACATTTTTAAAAAGGTTCAGGATGGAAAAAGGCAAGACTGGCTTCTTCAGTGGAAGTTGTTTAGTAGTAATTTTTCTCCCTTTTTTCTGTTCTGCTCTTCAAATGAGCTGTTTTTGAGGGCAGAACCTGATACATTTCCACAGTTCTGAATTATTTATTTTTCATAGAATCCTAGAATGGGTTGGGTTGGAAGGACCTTTAAAGGTCACCTAGTTCCAACCCCCCTGCCATGGACAGGGACATGGTACAGAGTGTTCGCTGCAATGCTGTGAAAGGTCCTCAGCAGACGCAGGACCATGGCGCAAGCAGCTTACACTGACACACGCAACAGGAGAGTTCCCTTTTTGCCGATTTTGTCGCTCAGTGTTATAATTCCTCTCAACTCTAAAGGAAAGCTGACATTCTGTTGTGAGTTTTTGTTGTTTATTATTTTTTTATTACAGAGATGATCAGATGTAAGGAGTGAGAAAGCTACAGTTTTAAAACACATAATTGCCACAAGGTATTTGTGTGGTCAGAGAATAAACAATAGCCAGGCTGTCTCTTCCAACTTCAGAAAAACATTTTCTTTGAATAGGCTCTTTTGCTTTCTGAAGAGTCACCATTATATGTAAAACCAGATCATATACAGAAAGCTCAACACTGTATGATAAAAGATTTTCAGGATGCACTTCTTGGGGACTACTTGAAGAGTACTTTGTCAGTGTACACCGTTAATCAGCTTAATCTGGCCTTGTTACTGGTGTGATAGAGTTTACAGTCAGCTGATGCTATGTATAATCAAACTCCATATGAGGCTCAGACTGAATGTACAGACTGATCCCTTCCAAAGAACGTATGGCACATGAAATCCCAAATTAATGATTACTCAGCTGTAACTAACCACCCTCAAATCATTTTCCATTGTCAGAGCATCAATACAGCATAAGCAAGCCCATGTTTCTGCGTGCTGAAGGCTTATGGAGCAGCTGCTCTTTGCTTTACTACTTGATGCTTCAAGGAAGCATCAGACTCTAACCATTCTCTTCTAGCTCTCCTTCCCCCATAATAAACCCATTTGCCCAGTTCAGCTTTCCCATCAAATTTAGACTAGCATGCATTTTGATGGCAGGGAAAGTTAAGTGGCTTAATTTGTTCTTAAAAATGGGGAATTTCCTCATGTTCTGGGTCTGTCCTAGTAAACCTGGCTCCATCTCAGAAAAAATAATGTTCTCTATTTTGCAAGCATTATCCCATTCACTATGCAAAAAAGCAGTCTGTGTGATGGCTGGTGAAATCATCTACCCTTACATTTCATTACTACAATACTGCTGTTATAACAATTGCTTTCCTTTCTCTTCAAAGCTTTCTGTATCCTCCAGAGCAGAAATTTGTGGGAAAAAAAAATGGTACTACTCAATTTATAGATGCCAATGAGCTGCTGTAATATTTGATCCATTTATTTTTATTACATATATTATCCTGAATAGATGTTTGTTTTCACTGTCACCTAAAAATTACATACTGTACATTTACTGCTTTAAAAATAGTGTTCTCTTCATCTACTTATGATTGTTATTCCAGACTAATTCTCAGCTGGTGTAAATACATTTGGGGTGAGCAGTTAGTAATGTTTTAGGATCACATCCCTAGTGCTTCTAACCTGAAGATCTCTAAGTGCTGGAAAAATATTTACTGGTTTTGCTGAAGAAATATTCCAAGTTTTTCTGAGATACTCAGGTCTAAGCATATTTGCTCACTTCCTTTCTTACTCACACAGCTTTCTGAGTAGGACAAATAGTTCACAGCTATGTTAGGTGAAAAAAATAATTCATTATTAAAATATTATCAGCACCATATCTGAAGGGAGGGAAAAATTGGGGTTTATTATTTGCCTAACATTTAATATTCCCCAAAATAGGAAAATATTACTATCATGTCTTCTCAAGTCAAGTCTTTATACTTCTAGCCTCATGTCTACTCATTTCCTTCTTTTCTGCAAATGGGAACTGTTATGAGAACAAAAATTTGGCTTGAACTGACTTCTGTATTCTGGTGTATGTTATGAAAGCACTGTCATGTTCCATTTTCATCAACTATTTTTGGTTAAAACACAACTATTTGAATGATAATTAGCATGCCTGTGTCTTTATGGAGTCTCAGTCTTGAAGCAATATATACAATGTCAAGGAGGTAAAGTCAACGGTTAAAGATGCTTGGTGTTTTTCGGTTAAAACTAGTGCCAGAATAAGTTTTGTATCTTTTTGAAGAGGAGGTTGCTATTTCTTTCAGAGCAGCTGTATGTTGGGGGTTTTTTTTAAATTTTATTCATCACAACTCTGCCTGCATTAGTCTCCTACAGGGCAAATTGCTTTATTTAATATGCCACAGAAAGCTACTGCTGTTGCATCAGGGAGATGGAATGCTTCTCTTAAACTGTAATGCCAATAATTGCTTTTGGACTTCCACACAAAGAAAGTTTTGGTCTTCAAACTGTCTGGAAGGGTTTGTCTGTAATTGCTGCAATGTACAATCACTCCTAGAATGAAAAGGAAAATGACATATATTTAGAAAGTTCAATAAGAACAGTGCAAACAAGCAACACTATTATCCAAGACCGTGAATGAACCCCATGTTCTGAGGCCGAGCCTCAGAAATTGTTTTATTGCACATGGTGAGCAGACACACTGTTAATAGAAAAGTATAATGAAAGCAGTTGGAGTAACCACAAGGACACCCTCTGAAGGATCCATGTTTGGTTAAACATGTTAGTCTGAATTCATACCAGGCAACTGGGCTGACAGATTATTTATGTCTGGATTCTTCACCTCCACACTGATCCACAGCAAAATAGGTATATCCCATTTACAGTTCATTGACTTCGACCTTCAGGGCAATTAAAAGGCAAAACAGTGTGCATTTGCCAAGCCTCATAACTGTTAAAACTCTAGATACACTTTCACAGATATACTTTGGTAAGATCACTTAATGCTTGTTAAGCTGCTTCATGAGTTTGACTCGCTTCACAGTACAGTCAGGGCCCTACCACTGACCTGCAAACCTGCAGATTTTCAGCTGTCTGCACTGTCAGAATAAAAAGAGGGTGCAAGCAGAGAAGGAAATTACCAGCATGGATGTAAGGCAATGGTAACCTCAAATGCTCACTATTGCTTAATAGAATTTAATATATAATGTCCTCCAAGCAGTGGGAAGTTGGCTTACTGGTCAGCAATGACATAGGTAACTCTAAACAGGCTCAACCTGTAGGAGTTCAAATCTGGGGAGGAAAGAGACTTCTCTCTTGATACTGTGTAGCTGCAAGAATAATGGAAACCCCAAAAGAAGGAAGGAATAATTCAGCCTTTTTAACTGAAAAACACCACAGAGCATGAAAAGATTGTTAAACTCTCTGCAAAATTATCTTTGGGCAAGGAAGAATATTCTAGATTGGATGTTTGCATGCAACATCTACTATTCCCTCATCTTTTACCCACACAAAATAATTATTTTCTTGTCATCCTATTCATTGCCATGAAAAAAAATAATTGTGTTGTCATAAATGACAAGCTATCTTCAAATGAGGAATAACTGAGTGAAGCATATGAATTCCAAGACAGAGATCTATCATGTCCTTTCATGAGAAAAAATGCTCTTTGTCTTAAAACTAAATGGAGAGATTAAAAACTATTTAAAGTTTATTTTCCTCTCAGTAAGATGTCTCAACATATTTCTGACAGTATCAGGATATTTATGAGTTTTTTGGGGATTAAAAAAAAAAAAAGCCTTTTTAAAATTAGATGCTCATTTAAAAAATGGCTAACATTGTCTCAACATGGGTGCAACTCAACCGAGCTAATGCAGAATTCTCCCACTATCTGAAGTTTCATTCTGTGTACTTTCTGGTTTTGCTAAATTGAAGCATTAAAAGAAAAAATACGGTCCTTAGGGATATGTAGATATATAAATCCTTCTACATTGTACTTGCATCTATGAAATAATAACTACTACCAATCCTTCTGTGGGTATGTGATGGTGATTTATAGGGATTTATTTATTATTGAGAGCAGCCCAGCAGAGAAGGACCCGAGGGTGTTGGTGGATGAAAAGCTGAGCATGAGCTGGCAATGTGTGCTTTCAGCCCAGAAGGCCAACCATATCCTGGGCTGCATCCAAAGAAGCGTAGCCAGAAGACTGAGGGAGGTCATTCTCCCCCTCTATTCTACTCTTGTGAGACCCCACCTGGAGTACTGTGTCCATCTCTGGAGCCTCTAACATAGCCCATAGGAAGAACATGGACCTGCTCAAGTGGGTCCAGAGGAGGGCCACAATGATGATTAGAGGGATGGAGAAACTCTCCTGCGAGGACAGCCTGAGGAAGTTGGGGTTTTCAGCCTGGAGAAGAGAAGGTTCCAATGAGATCTTTTAGCAGCCTTCCAGTACTTAAAGGGAGCCTACAAGAAAGCTGGAGAGGGACTGTTTATCAGGGAGTGTAGTGAAAGGACAAGGGATTTAGAAAGAGTGTAGATTTAGATTAGACATTAAGAAGAAATTCCTTACAGTGAGGGTGGTGAGACACTGAAACAGGCTGCCCAGGGAAGCTGTGGATGCCCCATCCCTGGAAGTGCTCAAGGCCAGGTTGGATGGGGCTTTGAGCAACCTGGTCTAGGGGAAGGTGTCATTCTTTAAATCAGGACATAGTTCTAGTTTCACTAGAAACTGCTATTAATTTTTCTCTCTTTGCTTCTTTATTTGCTTGGATTAATCTTACCCCACTTCACAGCTGTCCTTGAAAAGGAAGTGCAAAAGAAGGTAATAAAGGTTTTGATATTTCAGGTCTCCCTACTTTCCATTCAGCAGTTCCTCTTTCCAGTCTCTGCCATCACCCAGTCCCCTCCCACATCTACACAGTGTCATAGAAACATAGAGTCACCAAATGGCAGGGATTGGAAGGGACCTCTGGAAATCGAGTCCAACCCCCCTGACAGAGCAGGATCACCCAGGGCGTGCCACACAGGAGCAGATCCAGGTGGATTTTGAAATTCTTCAGAGAAGGAGACTCCACAACCTCTCTGTTCAGCCTATTCCAGTGCTCCATCAACTTCACAGGAAAGAAGTTTTTCCTCATGTTGAAGTGGAACTTCTTGTGTTCTAATTTGTGACCATTGCTCCTTGTCCTATCACAAGGCACCACTGAAAAGAGACTGGCCCCTTCTACTTGACACCCACCCTTCAGATATTTGTAAACATCTCAGCATCATCGTCCCCCACAGACAGAGGAGCCCCTCAACCTCTGCTAGTGTTTATTGCTAAGAAGTTTGAGTGCTGAGGCAACTGATAAGGCATGTTGTGTCTTTTGTAAATTATACTGCAGGTAGCTCTGCTCATGCTTTTGTCTTTCTAAGGGTCCATGAGGTTCACGGCTAGATCGCGAATTGTGGCTTTGAAACATATTTTCTGTTTCAGTATATGAGAACTTCAGCATCTGTGTGATTTCTGGTAGAGGGATCAATCTAACACCATGCATTTGGTGTTTTGTTACAGAAATGAAAACACTGAAATCCAAACATGTTGTGCTCCTAAATTATTTAAAAGGTGAGAGGTGCACACAGAAATGGAAGTTACACTGCAGGAGGAAGGGTCTAGGGTGTTATGAAAATCTGCAGTTTCCTCAAAAATAAAATAGTGTTTAGGTTTTTAGTTTCTCTCATGCTGAAAAAGAGTGACAAGTGTTAAAATAAGAAGTCATTTTGAATTTAAAAAAATATTTTAATGTCTTGTGAATTATAGAAGAGTTTGACTGAAAAAAAAATTAAGCAAACTTGATAGTGTTTGGTTTTGTCTGATCCAAGTGTACATTTTTAAGTGAAAAAGTCTTTCAGACAGCAGCTAGATCTACTCAGAGGGATATTACCAT
This sequence comes from Megaceryle maxima, assembly GCA_024605025.1. Lineage (NCBI taxonomy): Eukaryota > Metazoa > Chordata > Aves > Coraciiformes > Cerylidae > Megaceryle > Megaceryle maxima. Next base: position 10,928 of record JANHGN010009635.1, read on the forward strand.
ATGTGCCATTCTTTGCAGCTCAGTTTCCATATCAAAAGTAATTCTGTACAACCTTCATTTTCCTTTTCCTCTTCCCTCATGAAAGCAAACTTACAGCACATCCATATTAATCTCTGCAGTTTTTCTTTCCAAAATTCTGCTCAGTCCATCCTAGTCCTGTCACAGTCTCTCTTCATTCCCTCAAATCCTGCACCCTAATTTTTCTCCAAACCCTTCATGCCTCCCCTAGCCACACTGCTTCTCTGTTCAAGTTGGACATTTGGGAGAGCAGAAGAACAGAAAACAACAAAGCAGGCTTGGAAATCTTGAAGCAACTTACACACACAAGCTGCTCCAAAAGGGACAAATTTTCATTTGGTTTAAAATAGGATAATTCAGCTGACAAAATAAAGTTAACACTAATTTAGAAGTTTTCCTATCACAATTCAAACTGCCTCACACTTGATATATGGACTGCACATGTGTGTGAGACAGAGAACCAAGATCTGGAGCAATGAATATTGTTGGTCTTTCTCTCTGAAACATAGGAAAGTCTAACACTACCAGCATGGAAAACTGGTTTTCAAGTTTTATGTGAAAAAGCCACTTTACTGCACAAAAGTCCTACCTCCAAAAAACATTGTATTTCTCATAGAGTGACACTATATCAAGCCAGAACAGAAAGTTCCAGGCCTGATATATTGTTTTAGTCCTTTTGGTTTTGTGACTGAGACCTACATGAGATCAGCTGCTGGGCATAGTTATATCCATCTGCTATTTTTGCTAAACCTCTGTGTCCCACATTAATTGCAATTGCCTATATAGCTGGTTTTTCTGTGTTCAGTGAAAAGCAGACTTGATGTAGACTTGGCAGCCAAATTGAGCCACACTATAGACACTTAACAAAAACACTTAACTAAAGATGATAAAGTGATAGGTGAAACAATTTCTTCATCTCTTGTGTTCCAAAATTATATATTTTCAATTCTGTTTGCGTCTTTTGATTTGCTAAAAATCCTTAGATCTCTTTACTTCTTTACTACAAACACAAAATATTCAGCATTTTTCAAGACTTTACCCATATTTGAAAACCTTCCACCTACCTGCTCCCTCCCCCCAAATTTGCACACATCAAAGCTGATGAAAGAGTAGCAGTGGTAGTTCCACTGCTTGGTTAGGCACTCTGATCTGCTGAAATCTAGATGTGGAGCAAAGGAATCTAAAAAAAATACCCCAAAGAGTAGTTCTCAGGCAGCTCTTTTGTTTGGGGATCATACACTTGACACCATGCCTTATGTGGAATGCACATCAAATCACCTGGAGACTCCACATCAATGGTAGTTATGTGCATGCATGTACCACAAAGAGAATAGACCCTTAAACCACTTGGGTGCATGAGACAAAAAAAAAAAAAAAAAAAAACCAAACACACACCTCTACAGTGTAAATCTAGAGCAGTACATCAACTTTTTCATTTTGATTACTTCTCTGCTCTGCCTTATGCCTTTTTTTGTTGATGTTGTTGCTATTTTTAAATGTTTTAGTTGATGGATTTAAAAAAAAAAGTCTTTTCCCAGTACAGCCAGTCTTTTATTTTATAAGGTTCTGTCCTTAATCTAACACATCTGTGTTATCTGATCCAAGACTGCCCATAGGATAGAGGGCCAGATTCTTAGCTGCCATGCACTCGTCTCATAGACTTCAAGGGGGTTACATGAACTGAAATAAGTTGATGACTTGCTCTTGTTTGTTGTTGAACTCTTAAGTGTAACCATATTTTTCTCTGAACTGTTACTGAAGCCCATACCAAGTACCACTCAGATAAAATTATTTCCTCTGTGCTGCACTGGTTTTTGAGCTCAACTGGCATTTACTAATTTCAGGGAGGTTTTGCTATCACAGTGAACAGGACCAAAATGAGTCTCTTGTAGGGATCAATGGACTTCAGTATTTAGAAAAAGGATTTTTGTGCCTCAGAATTGAGTCTTGTGTTAAGGGCCTTTTGCCCCTTTCAGTCTAGGAATGGCAGGGATGTTATAGTAGAAAATGAAATTAAATAAAACAAAATAAACAAGCAAATAAATAGGAAGCTGCCTGTATTCCAGGATGAAGTCAGTAAACTCTGAGTTTACCTTCCACTCAGCACTCCAGAGTGAAAGGCATTGCCTTTCCCTGATTCTGCATATTATTTCAGTGATGTCATTAAGCTCAATGGACCTGCCCACCAAACTGAGTAAAACCTCAGTGAAACTAAGCATGTGCTCATGAGTTCCATGCCTTTCCTGCTGCTCTTCCACCAGCTGCTACTAGGCCATTCCTGGGTTTTTGACCACCCTACTGCCAGGCTGCCTGGCTGCTGTGACAGTCCATCTTAAATAGATATTTTTGACTACATCAAAGAGCCAAATTTAACAGGACTTTCCCCATGACGTTGGAAAACATGTTCTGCTGTTGCTGAATACATCCATCCTCTCCCCTCTGGAAGTCCCTGTCTTTTCCTTCTGATCCTCCCTCCCCAGACTGCTTTCTGAGATGTTAAAAAATAAGGAAGACAAAACAGGGCAACCAATACCAGCTTTCATGCACCAAACCCCAGCTTTGTTTTCATCCCACACACTTTCCCTGACCCCAGTGGATGGCAGCCTGTGCATCTGCAGCACACCACAATGGTTTTGTGCCTTCCTGGGACCAAACACTCATCAAGGGAGGCTGTGGAGGCAAAGCGAGGACATGGTCCTCTGCTGCCATGGGACCAGCAAACAGCTGGTCTCAAATGCTTGGAGAAGAAAAGCAAAGGGAAGATATGAGAGCTACAGTAAATCTATGTTTCCATAGAAGTGGATAATAGGTGCATTGTGTGTTGTGTAGGTTTTGATCAGAATCACTGGTATTACAACCTATTTAACAATTACTATCCACCAAGTTGGCAGGTACCCTAAGCATACAAACAACACAGACGTTTAAAAAAAGGAAGAAAAGTGACAGATAACTCAGTGGAAGGTGTGAAATAGCGCATAATAGATTAGCTGTTGATGTTATCTCAGAGATGAACAAAGAAACAGTCCTTTCCTGTACCTGTGAGCTATGGTGCATCCCACAATTTTTTTAGACATGCATGAAGAGCAGAAGTGACACCATATCCAAACATGGCTGACAGTTGCTTCAGGATGCTCCCCTTCAAGGCTGGTGTCAAAGACAGAGGAAAAGCCCATCTGCAGAGAACTGGTAAGCCTCTCCACCTTTCAAGCCCAACAGAGGATTGCAAGAAGCCCTGCAAGCCTACCTCCTTGAGTAAATCATAAGAACACCTAAATAATTAATAAGTGCATTCTGCATGGATGTTTCTACAATGTTGTCCTTGTTTTGGCCAGTAGGAAGACTGCTCAGTGAGAGACCTGAAGTTTACTGATGTTGAGACATGGGGAGCATAACCATGGGGTAGCAACAGGCTCAAACAGCATCACTGTACACTATCCAAATAAAGTTCACATTGTAACAGCAAACTTGGGTCTCATGTCTGTTCTTTAAGAAAGATAAAATGATATTGGAGTGTGTCAACAAGACCTCTACACATGGGTCTAAAGACTGAGGACAAGGGCCAACATCTGGAGAAACAGCTCTGGGTGGTTACATGTACTAAAAGGAAGCATGAGAGAAGGTTTTTATCTCCTGACAGGATGAAAGATCATGCACCACTTAATTTAACAGAGTCAGTCAGAGGGAACAACACCCAGTAGCTGAGGATGGAGAGTTACACTGGAACTAAGACAGGCTTCTTACTGCATAGGTAATTAACTATGAAAACAATCTCTGAACTTCAGTGATGACTTCTTCATGTTTTAGTATTCCAGCTTAAGAACATTTACCTTTTTGGAAGCTAACTTTTATCCAAGCACATATTTTTTTGAACTCAATACTGTTGTAACTGGTCGAAAATAAATGGTCTGTAATGTATATAGGAAGTCATATTAAGCAATCTGATGCTCCCACCAGTACTTAGACATTATAAATGAACCCAGAAATTTCTAAAAGTGATGATAGATTTGGAGACGGCAGCTCACAGAGTGAAATCCTCCATTTCAAGCAATGGAACCAGAATGCTGTGATGAAGCCTGACCATTGCATGGTTTCACTGCCTTCTGCAAGATAACATCGTCTGCAAGCTGGTCTCTTATATGCAAATATAAGGACAGCCCTTGGGCCCTGGCACTTTGCCAGCTCAACCCATTTTTAGGCAAAGCTGAGCTCTGAGTTGGAATAAGTGTTTGACTCCATATGGAGAGAATGGTAAGTGCTCTGATATTCAGTTCCCACTGATACAGGCAGGAATTCAGAGGACTCTGTGTTTAAGAATTGTACCCTGCAGGAGAGTTTTTCTTGTCTTTTGTATTTTATACTTCAGTAATTCAGTAGTTTAGTTTCACCAGCTCCCATAAAGATACCTGAAAAATGTAATCACAAGCTAACCCTTGAATAGCAGGCTGCCCTTACAGTGCTGAGCCAGGGACTGATACCCAGCTGATTCCTACATCCTCGTGTCTGGAGAAGCCTCTAACTGATCCTGCTATTACCATCCCAGCCCTTCCAGTCTGCTTTGACATGTTCACCAGTTTCTCTAACTGCTAACTAAAAGATTGAGCACTTCTATTGTTCACACAGGGATTCCTTTCGGACATAGTTTAATTTAAAAAATCACATAGAAGCAGTACGGAATATTTAGTCAGCACTTTATGTCAGTCTTCCATGACACAAACATAAATGAAACTAGGTCAAAGGAAAAGGAGGAAATCTTCTGTATCAAACAAAATTACTAACCATAGTAATTCAGGAAAAAGTAGGGTTTATTGCATCCTTACAACTGAGGGTAAAAAGAAAGAAATTAGTAGAAAATATCTTTCAAAAGCAGTGTTTATTGTACTTGATGTAGTTTTCTCTGTGTCTTACCAGTTCTGTATATACTTTAGCATAAAATGAATTTTGTTAAGTCACTAAAGATAAGATTATTGCAGATTCTTAGAAAGGGAAAGCAAAAGAATACATAAAATCCCCAAGGTCTATTCTATATACTCCACTTTAAGCATTTCTGTGGATGTCAATGAGACCTACTGCTATGAAATTATCAGAAAGTTGAAAAAGGCCTTTACAGGAACCCAGGGACTAATGTGAAACTGGAAAGATAGGGAAAGGAAAGGAAGGGAAGGGAAGGGAAGGGGAAAGGGATTTGGATCACTGCATTTTGGGCATACAGTTGGAATAACCTGTTGTTTTGATAGATCTCCCTTTCCACTGATTTCTACAGCTAGTCCAGCTTCCATATCTCACCTCAGGCTGGTGAATGGCTTTGCTTTTGCTCCTTGCAGTCCACACAATTGTTTCAGGAAATATGAACATAGTGCCCACTGATTCTGCTGTCCTTCATCAGGTATTCACTTGGGAAGCAGTGTGGGAAGGAGAAGCCAAGCCAACAAGGACAGCGGGAAAAAGTGGTACCTATTACTCTGGGAAAAGAAGAGTGCGTGGGTAGAAACAGCTCCTTTGTGATGGGATGTAGTTGTCTTTCTGAGTCAGATACTGCTGGGAAAGCAAGGGGAGCCATGGGGTGAGATCCCAAACCAGCCCTTCTCTCCCTGGAAATGTTTGACCTTTCAGTGGAGGGCTCAGCAGGAAAAACTGGGCTTGCAGGTTTCCAAGGAGAGCTTTTGTCTGGCAGGACCAGTGTGTTGTAAACATACGCTGGATGATGAGCATTTGGTGACTGGCTGCTTTAGCGGCTTTCCTGTCCAGTGGATACCACCTCTGAGATGGCCAGGACTTACAGGGTCAAGCAGGGTTAAGAAGGTGAATGCAGTGGGGTCAGGATATGAAGGAGGATGAAGCAGAGCCAGGCCAAGAAGAGATGTGCAGCAGGGCCAGGCCAGGAAGAAGGATGCTGCAGGGCCAGGTGAAAGGTAGGGATGCTGCAGAGTTGGGCCAGGTAAGGCGGCAGGACTGGCAAAGAAAGAGAGTTGCCGTGGTGCCAGACTGGGAAGGTGGATGCAGTGGTGCCAGGAACAGGGAAGTTGTGAGGCTAGGCAAGGAAGGGTCATGCAGTGAGTCTGGGCTGGGAAAGGGATTTCTGTGGGACTGGGAGGGTACCAGGTTGGCAGCAGGGTCAATCCAGGTGGGCACTGTGGGCAGGATGCCACGGGGGAGGAATATCTGGCAAAAGGTGTGTTTTATGGTCAGCTGTCTGAGTGCTAAGCTACAGGGAACACATTCCTCCTTCACTCCTTACCCCTCACAACACAGTTGGGAGTTGGCTGGGGGTGGCTGCCAGCACACAGCTTGGGGCTTTCAAGGCAAAAGCACTTTCTGAACTCCTCCAAGTAAGATTACAGAAAAGTCTCACGATGCCTGTTTAAACAAGTGTGTCCAAACAGGAAAATCAAACAGGCAGGGAGCGACTTCAATTTCTCCACTTATACGATGTTTGAAATGATAAGCAAGGATATATTTTCATATAATTGGGCTGTGTCAAGGTACCAGTCGTTTGATCAGATTGGTACTCTATGTAGCCTCGCATCAGAGGGCTAGTAAACTACAAATTAAGGTAGGCTTTAGATTTTGTCTGCAAAATAGCCAGATAAATTTAATTTTACCCTAAAGGTCATAATGGGGAGTGGGATGAATACACAGGAAGGGCAGAATAATATACCAGGATAACTGAGTCGGAAAAAGTAAGGAACAAAATTGGTAGAAATTGATCAATTACTTGTGAAAACCCCGTAAGTTTTGGAAAGATGCCAATTAGCATCTCTGGATCCCACAGGGAGCTTTAAGAGCCCACACTTTCCTCACCCCAAAAGAGGTCTGCAGGAAGTCAGGGCTAGAGAGGCAAGAGAAATGTAATGTACTATGGCTCTGTCCAAGGCTTTTGTTACGCTTTTGTTCTGTTTGTTAGTAATTTTTTATTTTATCTGATGTTTGCTTTTACAACAATACCTTGGGAAGGATGGGATGTCCTGGGACACCTCACCCACGCTGGTAGGGTGAAGACCAGAGAGCTCTGCTCAGTTCCCTCCATCCCTCTATCCTACTCCATTTGCTCTGGATTCTCGAGCCTGGGAACAGGCAGCCTGCCCATTCTCCCTCTCCCCTGTCCCACTGCCTCCCCCAGCCTGCCCCCATCTACCCCCAAAGTGGGAGGAAGCTCCCCTGCTCACCCACAAGCCCCATGGGAGGTGTCCTGAGGGCTGCAAACCCCCTTTCCTCTACATGGCCACTGTCTAAGCAAATCCCTCCTGCAAACCTAAGTCTGGTCCCCCCAGCCTTGTGCTCCAGACAGATTCCCAGGCTCCAGACAAAAAGGCCAGGGGGGCTCCAGGGGACCTAGCTGGCTTCCAGCCAGGCCTGCTGAAAGGGGATCACAAGAAGCCAGATTTGCTAAGAAAAAAGTTTCCAGTGACTTTCTAAGATGCTCATCATACTACTTTTTCCTTTTTAATTTCTCTTCATTCTCTCCCTCATCTTATTTTCAACAATCTCATCTGGAACAGGGGTGTTCCTTGTCACTGCCAATGAACTTACTGCTCCCCTCCCTTGTCAGCTCTGTGTATGTTCCTGTGGTATTTCTTTTCCTGTACCTGGTTTTATACATCACCAGTGTTTAGCAACTTATGCTGGCAGGTGAAGATGACCTGGATTTACCTGTGAGGCTGCTGCATGCGATTTTTCCCTGTAAATATAGCTACTGTTGGGTCAAGTGGGTGGTGATCTGCCCCCATATCCCAGACCCAGGGATCATAGTGTGGGAGTCAAGGTGTGAAATTTGTATGGGTGGGTGGATGGGTGAGTGCGTGTGCAAATGTCACCTACTGCCAGGGCTTGCAGTTGCACTAGTAACTAATGAAAGGCAAATTCTCACAGGAGACTTCAGTGTAAAAGGGGTGAAATGAATTACAAAAGGCCACCAGCAAACCTAAGGGAGACAACTATATGTGCTGTTCTGCTTTCTGTCAGAGCCTCCTCTTTGTGTCTGTGTTATTAATTGTGGCAACATTAATTCATTATCTCTCCTGTGATTTTATAAAAAAAGAAAAAAGTGGACACAATGACAGGACCACATGCCACTCTGCAGCATGGTCCACGCTGCTGACATGGGAGGAGGTAGGTGAGCAGAAGCCTGTAGGTCAGTATGTAGGTCTGGGCACTCTGTAGCCAGACATGGCCCTTCACGAGCCAGCCTGGTCTTGCCCCTGTGAAGGATGCTTGGCTCTGTGAAAGGTGTTGCATCTTCAAGCTGTGGGTTGCAAGAAGTCAAGTACTGTTTGAAAGGATTAAAACATTTCTGCTTTGAGTAACAGAAATAAAACTACAGCTGTTGAAAAGCAAAGTGACCCAATACGAGTAGAGCCCACACTTGCTACATAAATAATGTCAAAACTACATATGCAGGTAATAGCATAAAGGAAGGGCAAGGCAGACCAGTGTCTTGAAATGTTATCTTTTCTGTTCCAAAAACTAATCAGCCCAGCAGTGAGCAAGCCAGGAACATTTTAGATTGTGTCTGTGCTTGAGGTTGATGGAAAGTCTGAGAGGAACATAAGCTTTCTGAAAGACAAATTCAGTTCCCCTACAAAATATTTGACTTTTTTTTTTTCCCCTCCTCTTCTGGCAGTGTAATTGTTTGGTTACATTGATTTATTAGAACGACGTAACTCTCAATATCATATCTAGCCATCGGTTGCTACTCAGAAAAAGAATGTGGTGAGATCACATCTCCAAAATAATAAAGCACTGGAGCTCTTAAGCAGGAGGTTACATATCATCAGGAGAGTTTCAAATACTTGCGGATGGCTTTGATAGTTAAAAGAGTGCAATGTTGTTTTGTTTTTCCATAAAGAGAGTCTGGAAGATACCTGATGCCAATTACTCTGCTGTTCAACTGTAGTTTCCTTTGCATAAGGAAATTAAAACCCTGCTAATGTATATGCATGAATATATGTTTTCCTAACTGGAAAGTTTTTTCAATCACTTTTGAACCATTTTAGCTGAGGAAGAAAAGAAATATTTGTCCGCATCCTGTTCCCTGTGAGCTTAGGGAGATATTTTTGGGCCTCAAGTTTTTCAGACACAAACTAAAGGTAGGGGGGAGCCTTGGGAAGCTGTGTGATACCAACAAGAAGATCCAACAAGGGGTACTGGAAAGAGGGGACCTGCCAAGTCCAACTCCAGTGTCTGCAGGATGAGCTTCTGTCTGCTGTCAGGGCTGTGGCTCCCAGCCCTCATCCAGCTGTGCAGCTGGAGGCAGCAGCTGGAGGAGAAACCTTTCTGCACAGACACAACCCTGCTGCACATAGGCATTTGCTTTCCCTTGATTTTTCCTTATATTAACTTCCCCCCCCCCCCCAGGAGCTGATTATTGCCTAGCTGAAATGTATTTCCTTCTGAAAAGAGTGTTGTTTTGTGTTTGCTTTTTCCCCTGCTACATGCATAGCCCTCTCTATCAGGGACAGACTTGGATCAGGACTTTTCCAGTTTGCAGGTTTTTTTCAAAATGTGGTGACATACGTTTCTTTTGCTCTCGCTATATTTTCTTACCATCCTTTCCATCACATATTTCCCAGCAGTTTAGAGAGATACAAGGAATAGCTGCTACACAATAGGCAAAGTAGGGGGATTATTCCAATGATCTTGCAAATTTTGAGTATTTAATCTTCTTCAAAAAAATGAGGAAAAAATAAAGCTATGTCCTTGTGAGCAAATGATTAGAAGAAGACTGGGAATACAATAATTACCGCAAATGGAAACCCAGACCGCAGTCAAACAATACAGCTTTTGTAAACTGACTTCGCCTGTAAAAAAATCTAGGAAATCTCATAACCAGAGCTGGCGAAATTCTTTTCTTATGCAACAATATGTAAAAGACTCCTGAGAAATGAGGAGTAAACATGGAAACGCTGTAAAATAACATGATAATGAGCTTTCTCTGAGCGTCGGAGATTGCCTTGGCGGTACCAGCACAGATTCCTTCAACCACAAAGTATTTTTTCATGTTAAAGAATTTGGGACAGATTACATTTCGCGACATTTTGCCAATAAACAAGCACGTGAAGACAAATAAACCGGGACTTGTCATAATCTACCTTGATCGTTGTGGAATTGGGACCAAAGGAATTGGGTTGAGACAGAATGCGGCTTTGAATGAATGTTCTTTATGAGAGAGCAGAGAGAAGATCATTTATAACCTTCATATTTTATAGTTTTGCCTCTAGGAAAGAAAAGACCAGCGGAGCCCCGACTATCATTTACTCATAATGTTCGCATTCAATCTAGTGATTCACAGTGAATCATATAATAAGGTTTCCATTTTGCACATGAGGAGAAGGAGGGGTGGTTAAACTTTATTTAGTTCTCATTCATGCCCCCGGCTGCCTGTTTCCCTTGAACTGTCCAGTTCAAATGACTAACCCATGGGGAGATAGTTTTTTTTCGGTTTGCTTTTTTTTTTTTTTTTTTGGTTGGTTTTGTTGTTGGGGTTTTTTGTTGTTGTTATTTGCTTGGGGTTTTTTGGTT